>JABSTR010002047.1:0-42400 GCA_013339765.2 Haemaphysalis longicornis | reverse complement strand
CTCACAAAAACCTCCAAGTCATTCACAACGATTTGCTCTTCAACTTGCCCTCCAGACTGTCCACAGACATTATTATGAGCCTCTCGTGCGCCAGGCAGATCGAAAAAATACCAGGAAAATTTGACACCTAAACTCAGTCAGATCGGCATCATATTTGAATCTGTTATTAAGAAACTGCACAAGAAGGAGCCCCCTAAAAAGCCCCCTCGCAAAGTCCCATCGAGACCAACTAACATCCACAATAGGTAAACCGCACATGCCTTACAATGGAACTGCAGAGAGACAGCAAACAAAAAATCATCCTAAACAAAAACTTATACAAATTCAGCCACTCTATATGTCCTCCAAGAAACTCGCTGTACCCCTCAACGAAGCACGGTATTTCACGTTTTATAACCGCCTCTATACTTCATCACATCTGCCGTGATTCTCCTACCACTTCTGCTCTCGTCGGTTACACTGAAGTTCTGGTGCCTTCCGCCGTAGCTACCCAGCAATTTTTTTGTAGTAAATTAAACTTACTCCAACATCCATGAAGCGTAGCGGTGCAAACCCGCTTACCTAGCGATAAGGCTGTTATTGCGGCCGCTGCCGATTACAAACCTTTAAATTCAACAAAACCTAATTGCGCTTTCACCTGGCTTCTTGCTCTCATGGCCCAATTTCACGGTGCCCCATCCTCCTAGGTGGCGACTTACTTCAGTGTACAGAGCACGACATGGGGACATGCCCACGCTCATTCTCGTGAAGAAGCTCTAGAGGACGTCGAGGGGCACACAATCTCATTGTAAGCGATGACCCAGGCAAGACCACTTGATTTGGCCTTCCTGTTTTTTAGCAACAAGGTACTATACCCGACCTTAACTGGGCTACTCCAGGCGATACCCCGCAGTGGTTACCGTTCTCTACAACTTGGGGCAGTGATCATCTCCCTAATAATCCATGTATGTTGGAAGAAGATCCACCTACGAATAATACATGAAGCGCATTGATTAGGATAGCTTTCAGGATGCTATAACTAGTGCATATCCCACAACCACAATGAGAGACTTTTGCTCCTAAACACGACAACATCTGCCCGGGCACAGGAGGACATCTAATGTGCGACAAAACACCTCACATGGACATCCAAATCGCTAACCATTGAAAAAAGTTACTTTAGCTCACTCGCAGCTACAGATATATAGGAAAATGCCAGCAAAATCTCTAAAAGATCCAGAAACAGTTCCAGCTTATTATATCTTATCAAAAAAGCTATAGCAATATCACTGCACAACTCTCTGTGACGCCCTCATACACGCGAGAGGCTAACAGCACTTCGGCGTCTTCACGGCAGCCCCACTCAGAAGGCTGCCAAATGAAACCCTCTTTCGCTATCGTAACCCTCAGCGCAAACCCGTCAACAGTGGAGCCGCGACCCATAAATACCTTATGTCCCCCTGCCTCCCACCTCTCCACCCACTCCACTTCAAAATATATATATATTATATTCATCAGCCTGACCCTGACTTGGAGCTACATTATATCGTGGCCGAGCTACGCATCGCAATGTGCATAGACGGCCTCATTCTGCGCCCGGTCGTGACGGTATCACGTGGCAGCATCTCCGAAACCTCCCGTCTGAGGCCTTGGAACAAATTTTATGTCAGATCAATGGCCCTGGGAGCACAGGCAAGTGCTAGACACTTTAAATAACAGCTTTTTCCTAACTCCCAACCCAACAAGTCCTCTAGTGAAATCAAGAACCTTAGGCCCATCTCCCTCACCCTCGTCAGTTGCAAATCGATTGAATGACGTATCAACGGGCTCACAAATTATTTAAATATGTCCAACCGTATTTCCCCACCCAAAAGAGGCTTCCCGCCAAATGTTTGCACGCATGAAAGCCTCTTGCTCCGGCGCAGGGTGATTAACCACCCCTACTACCGTTGCGGCACTCCTGACCTCACCAAGGCGGTTGATCTGCGAAGGGTGTTCGTTTGACAACGTTAGCTACCCGTTCATTCTAGAGAAACTCGCTTCCAGTGCCCGCTCGCAAAATTGGCCTAGAGCATTTCTCCAAAGGCGGCCTGTACGCCTTTCAAGTTCGCACCCTGGATGGAAACCCACGGCTTACTACCTACACCACGGTATTCCCCAAGGGTTGATTTTAGGCCCTCTACTTTCCAACCTGGCCATGACCAGAGTAGCTCGACAAATTGAAATTGACTCAGGCGCCAGCTTCACCATATACGCTGTTGAAAACCGTGGAGCGGGCGACGTAGAGAGAGGACCACTTTATTGATACCAGTGGCCAGAATCTCCAAATAAACCTATGAATGGCACGCGCCACCTCGTTCCCCCCATACCCTCAGTTCATACAGGTTCGTCGTCCTCTTCTAGTCCCCGTCGCTTTAAATATGTAACAGGCTCCGGCCGGCCAGATATGAAGCAACAGGTTGCAGCTGGGTGACGGATATTGACATTAGACCGGAACGTCTTGAGACTTGAAATTGCAAAATAAAACAATGCACTGCCACAGAAAGCGCCCAGTGCGCCCCTAGTGTTTTGGCCAGTTTGGCCAGTGGACACCCGCTGGTCATGGAATGTGTCACACACAAGCACTGATCAGCAGCGCGAGAAGAAGAGCTTCGCGGTGTCACAGCAGGAGTCCAAAGTCCGGAGGGGAAAAGCAAAGGAAGGCTGTGGCAAATTCGAAGAAGGGTGCGATGTCAACTAGCCACTCCGGTGGCGGGCCTTGGGCGAGCAGTCCCTTCAGAAGGCTTCCCGCCAGGCCACACGGCGGCGTCATCCAGGCTTGACGTGGGGCCACAGGGCGCTGAGAAAACTGAAACGTTCGGGCAAGATCTCTGAGCGGGGATCCTCGCCGGGCACCTGTAGGTTGTGCATAACGCACTGGAACAATTTTTGGATGCCCGAGGACCTTCCGAGAGAATAAAGTCGCCCCTTCCGCCGCCACTGCTCCTGGCTTGCCTTCTTGCTCGCTTCCAGCTGCTGCTGCAGCGACTCAATGTCAGCAGCACTGGTGGCCATCTCTCTCTTGCACTGACTCAGCTTGGCCGACTGCTTGTGAAAGGCATCCCGGAGTCCCTCAAGCACAACGACGTCAACATCCAGCATCACGCTGTACGGTTGGCCATGCTGGGAACGGCGGCACTCTTTCTCCTTGAGGGAGCTGCTCAGCTTGAAGTTTTCCTCCTGCAGCCGAGCGACGGCGCTGCCCAGTTCCTTCATCTTCTGCCGCCAGACGTCCTCGTACTGCTCCATCTCGTTTTTAAGCCTGTTCCTCGACGCGTCCTTCTCGAAAACGTCGTGTTCTTCGTCTGTAAATTCTGGTTCATCTCTGAATCCGAGGTGTTCAATTTCCCAAAATGGCTTAAGCTGATGTGAGATTTCTCCAGTAGACACGTGGAAGGTCTTAACCTCTTCCACTCTGCCGCTGTTGGTAACGCTCACGCTGTTCCCGTGTAAAGTCCATCCGACAGCAGTGTTCACAGCAGTCAGCGATTCGTTCAGACGCTTGATATCTCCAGTGACGAATGTCCAGTAAAAATCTGCGCCAATAAGTATGTTAATGCCTGGGTCAGGCTGGATGTCGAAGGCGGCAACGTCAGCAAAGGAAAGCTGATCATCCTTCATGTGTTGGAAAGCATGCTGCTCCGTTAGAGGAGAGAGGTCCTTACATATTTCTGGTACTTCGAGTGCCTCGATCTCCAATGGTCGGTTGTCGTACTGACTGTACAGCGTGACTCTCACTTTTCGATATTGTTTTCTTTGAAATGAAGAATTTCCAAACCGCGAAATGGTCAACAGTTCGTGTCCGGTTGATTCAGCCTGCATACGTCGTGCTAGAGATTGTGTAATAAAGCTGCGCTGGCTGCCTCCATCAAAAAGAATTCTTACAAAACGTTTCGTTGTTGTGCCCTTGGCCCAAACAAGCGCTGTCTGCAAAAGAACTGTTCGTTCTTTCTGGTCAGTCGCCGAGCTGGAAACGATGGTTACCTTATCTGGTGGTGCACGTTTCCAGTTGGGGTCGCACATCGATGATATGTGGCATCCCCCGCAGTTTACACACTGCAATCTTCGCGCCGCTCTGCAGTCTTTGGCGCGATGAAACGGTTTCGCGCAGCGGAAGCAGCAACCCAGTTTTTGTAATTTGGCCCTTTTGTCACCAATCGTCATACGAGCTGTGCAGGCCTCCGTCGTATGAGCTGGGGTGCCGCAAAGAAGGCAGGTACCTGCGTTCTGATGAACCACCAGCATAGACGCCGAACCTTGAGAGGTGTCGCTGTTCAACCTTCGCTGTGTTGACTTATACGGAGGGTGCTTGTCACTTGAAGTAATAATCTCTGCAGATTCACGGCTTCGTACTTCGATATTCAAGATGTTGAGCAGCGACGACAAATCATCTTGCCGGTCTCCTTGCCCTTGCGTGGATGCCTCCTTGAGCAAGTGCTGGTGGTACTTTAGTACAAGCTCTTTTGGCAGGGCGCGGAGTAATGCTGACTTCAGTAGGACACCGTGGGCATCAGTGTCAACTCCGAGGTTCTTTAAAGAGCGCAAATGAGCTTGCAAATCCTCATTCAATCTTTGGAGGCCTTCTAAATCATCGCAGGACTCAACTCTTTTTATATTTAGTAGCTTGCTCATGAGGTCGTTTATTATTAGCGCCGTCTGGCCGAATCGTTGCTTTAAGAGGTCGACTGCGGTTCCGTAGCTTTCGTTTGTTGTTGGTAATCCGCTGATGACATTTTCGGCTTTTCCTTTCAGGTAGCTGCGCAAGTATTTCAATTTATCTACGTCTGCAAGCGAATCATTGCTGTGAATGGTAGACTCAAATTGGTCCCAAAAGGCAGGCCACTCCGCAATGTCTCCTTGAAATTTGATCAGCTCTAGTTTAGGAAGTCTGACCTGAGCTCGACCGTGTGCCATCGCACCAATCGCGTGAGGAGCACTTGGCGGTTGCGCCTGCGCTGCTTGCGCTGTAGATGAAAGAAGGCGTTCTGCACGAAGCTTGGTGAGGGCAATTGACTCTTGATAGCGGGTTACTGAGGTCAACTCTTCTTCTAAATCACCATCCTCAACAAGCCGTTCAATTTCTTCATCTAACGCGGCGAGTGGTCCTTCTTTAGTCTTTAAAAGTCCAAGTTTGTCATTCAGCTCACCGGCAGAGATGGGTGTCGCGTCCATCAAGGTGTTGAGGTCGTTGATCACCCTCGTTGTGGCTGCGCGAAGGTGCGCCCGTTTCTGTTTCAACCGATCCATGGCGTTGCTATGAACGGGTTCGCTGGTCTGGATCTCGAACCGCTGGTCTGCGCTGGCCCTGCTTCTCTTCAGTAGGCTCGCTGTTCGATGGGGTCTTCAACGGTAGGATTTAACATCCTGGTCACGGCACCAATTCTGTTGAAAACCGTGGAGCGGGCGACGTAGAGAGAGGACCACTTTATTGTACCAGTGGCCAGAATCATTCCAAATCTAATGATGATGGCACGCGCCACCTCGTTCCCCCATACCCTCAGTTCATACCAGGTTCGTCGTCCTCTTCTAGTCCCCGTCGCTTTAAATATGTAACATACGCCATTGATACCACAATCTGGATGGAAGCGGCCAACTTCGAATATTTAGAGGGCCTTGTTGTTGAGCTACAAAGCGTGGGTAATATCCCTGAGCTCAATCGGCTCAGCTAAGTCTGCAACTCGAACCTGAAAAAAATGGAATTTCTGGCAGTATATGGTTGTAAGCCTTCTGACCCGCCCCAAGAAATTGCAGTCAACATGTTCAACTTCGATGATCTGCTAAAAGTGAGTCGATTATATTTCTAGGCCTTCCAAATGAAACAAAAACAGTCCTGGCATTTGGCTGGAAACGATTAAAGCTGAAAAAAAATGCCACACTGCACTCTATCCTTCGATGGTCTAATAAATATGGTGAAGCATCGCAGAAAGCCATCTTTGATATGGCCAGGCTGTCACTGTGAGCCACCCTCACGTACGGTGCAACGGCTTACGACCTTAACAAGACCAACATCAAAACCATTCAGGTGCTACATCGGGCGACCCTCAGGACAGTCACTGGCTTACCAAAGCATACACCCATTGGTAAACTGGAGCAAGCTGTACCTCTTCCTCCTATTAGAAGCCATCATTCAGGAGGCCAAAGCCCAGGCGGACTTCAAAAGACCCCTTCCACACCAGGGACACGCCTTAGCAGCGTGGGACGCCAGAACACCACCAGTACTTCCCGATTACCCAGTCCCCATAGCACCCTGGCGGCGACCAGCACATGATACTTCTACCTATAGAGCGTAGTAGCACGAAGGAAACCTTTTAGTAGGAAACCTATAGACGTAGTAGTATGCTCTTCCGACAGTGGCGAATCCGACGCCAAAAAGGCATCGCCTTCAGAATGAGCTGGACATTTTCACGGACGCAAGCGTAAACCACCACGGCGCAGGCCTTGCTTGGACATGCCCTGAGGCCCGGTTCTCTCAGGGTACACCACGATACTTGGCAGAGAACTTTCTAGCCTCGATTGTAAGCTGTAGGCTATTAACCACGCAGTGTCAGCTATCGCCTTTGACTGTGACCCACCTCTACCGCCATGCATACGCATTCTTACAGATTCTTACGGGACCCTCACATCTTTTGCGTTCGTATATTTTACCCACCCTATCATCCACGAAATTCTGTTTAAATTGTACTCCTCCGACGGAGCAACACCAACAATTGCCTCGACTGGGTACCTGGTCACGTACAACTTTCTTCAGGCAACCAGGCAGCCGATGTGACCGCTCAGGAGAGTTCCCCTCTTATCCTCTACTGGTGCCTGGGGTAAGGCCGTCGCGGTCCCCCTTGCCCTCCCCAGAGATGCGCATTCACCAGCGCAAGAAGGAGCAATGCACCCGTCTAAAAGCCCTAAATTCCAGCTGGCTACTTCAGCCGCTTACATCCAATTCCGGGGCTCGGTCAGGCTAAATTTTTTCTTAAGTATATATTGCAAATGCAGTCTACATACCCGAAACAGTTCGCAATTGGAATACCCCTCAACTGCCCCCTCGATGTCGTTGCGACCGTACCACCACTTCATCACACCTCACACACCTAGTTTTGGCGGTGCCCAGCTTTCGCCAGGCCATGTACATTCAAATCGCCCCAACCCATCCCGATCCACAACAAAGTGATGCACAACTAAGATATGAAATAGCAGTTTATTCCATAAAAAGCCGTCTAGAACGGGTTGTTTGAGTGGGTCCTGCCCCCCAACGAACTGCGAACTTACACATACCCTACTGTGATCACCACGAACTGGCCCATACACTGCAGGTTCCAAGAAGTGGCCCAGTTATTGTGTTTACTGAGAACGACCAGTATTTATTCATTTCCTGTTACCCTCCCTCCTATTCCTTCCGCCCATCATGACCAGTGGTCGTCCTTTTCTAATAAAGGTTGTCTTTCTCTGTATGTCAGAGTTTTGTGCGTGCATCTGCACGTGCAGAAGCCACGGCTCGTCATGGGCATTAAAATCACCTTCTTGTATGATAGGGGGTCGGAGCTGATTTATCAAAATTTGAAACACAGCATCCTCAAGATGGAAATCTGTAGGGACATTTAAAGAGCAGAGTGTCGTCAGCCCACCAAAACAAATTGATCTGGAAGCAACGGGCTCAAGAATAGCATGCACGCTCATACGCTTATATGATGGCATGCAATTTACTACTTCAAAGCTATAGCAGCAAAACCACAGAGGTGGGTGCAGCCATGTCTGTCTTCACGAAAAACAGTGTGCTGTGTAAGAAAAAGTTTTTTGTTTCGAGTTTACGCGAGTTTCTTCAAGACGCATTATATCTGGACTGCGTTCTGATATGATCTTATAAATGTCATCCTAATTTTTTATCAAGCCTCCACATTTCCATGGCATTATGCTTTTGGTCAGATTTCATTTGAGAAATCAGAGCTTGTGTATACCTGTTATGTTCATTTATTTCTTGCTTTGTGATCCTGCAATTCTAGGCCTGATAAGGTGGTGGAGGAGACGGCACAGCAACCACTGCTTCAAGCGCTGCCCCCGAGCAGCTGATGAGCCGGGCTCTTTGGAGCGCCCCACAAGACAATTGGTACATCGGCCGACCGCATGAGCTTGTGGCGTCGATCCCGGTCCGTGAGACGAGGCAGAGGAATCCAGCCACCAATATTCATGCTCACCTCAAAATCCGGGATATCAGAGGTGGGCGATGGAATATTGGTGTGCGGCATGGCTTTCGGTTGTGTTGGAAATTGCCACAACCGCGGAACCGCGGACGTTGTGGCGAGTCGAGGTTACAGAAGGAACCATAGGAGAGGGAGCGGCAGCCAGATCCTCTGCGGGCATTGCAGAAGGATCGGTAGCCGCTCAGTTGGGGGAAGAGATGGCGGTACAGGAGCAAGGCTACACTGCGTCGCTGTACTAACCAGATAACGCTCAAACCCCCGGCGGGTGCCATCTCCATTGACGCTGCCTTAACACGCCGGCCTTTCCGGAGCGCTCCAATCAAGCTAATGTTCTCAGTAATCTTAATATGTAATATTTCCTTTTCTTTTTCGAAAGTGGGACAGGATTAAACGTATGCAGGTGTGCGCCGCTGCACTTCGGGCACTTGGTTGTTGCACTCTGGCAACTATCACCTGAGGGTTCATTGTCGCCACACTTGGTGAATGTCAACTTGCCCCCGCATGCTTGGATTCAATGGCCGTACTTTTGGCCCTTCTAGCACCATCTAAAATTCTGAATGTATGGCCGCACCTTGCCCTTATGAAAGCGGCTTTCACCGTCTCAGGCAGGGTGGTACTTGCAAAAGTTAAGGTGATGTGTTTTGTTGGGATTTCTTTTCGTCTCTTCGTATGGTTATTCTTCTAACCGCGACTACACCTTGGTCTTACAGCCCCTCAAGGAAGTCAGCTTCAGTCTCTTTCAACAGCTCATTCTCGGATATAACACCTTGATTGGTTTTCAGCGTGCGGTGTTTCGTTACAGTTACTGCCAGGTCAGCAATTGCTTCCTGTTTAAGCAGATTCTCACTTTTTGATTTTGTCTCATTTCCTCAGCAAGGAGGTCATCGGATGTAAGCTTCCTTTAGTCGTATTCATTGCCTACAATGTTCTTTATGCCTTCGCAATGAGAAACACTGATTGTTCATTGGCTTAGTTTCATCGATAGAATGTACTAGTAGGAATTTTCAGAAACTTGTGCTCCATATTAGAAGTTGCATTATTTTGGTGCGGCCCTTTTTTGAAGTCCGATGTGCTCTTAAGGTGGGGGGTGGAGAACGAAGCTATAAAAATAGAAATAATTCGGTAGCAAGGCCCGTCGCCCACTACTAAGCCCAACAAGAGAATGTGGCTTTCCGGAACACGCTAACTGTAAGGGGCGATATAACTCTATGCTGGGAATCTAGGGTTTTGTCTTTGCAGAGGGTTTACATTCGCCGCTTGGAGAAAATACGAAGAATTAAGGAGCAGAGAAGGTGACCGGGCAGGGTTGGGGAAAAAATAGGAAAGGAAAAGAATGAAGACTTCACGAAAGTGCGACTGGCTGATTCCCCCAAGGTCGGGTCAGACTGGGGGCACAGTTAACGGGCAGCGCGCGTAAAAGTGGCGTTTCGACTCTGCCAAGGGGCGATGAAGGTTCAGAACAACCTTGCTTTTTTTCAGCCAACAGGTAGCCTTTTCTATACACGGCCAAGCCACGTAGAGCCTAGGGCATGGGAGGGTCCAAGTGTCTGAGGTGTCGCCACTACCGCCACCTTGAATACACAAGGTGCACTGTGGGCACCGGCTGTCAAATGAAATCTCCGAAGTCTATCAGCAAGTGCAGGTGGACGCAATTTCTTTCTTAGGAGTAATCTCTAAAACAAAAGCAGTTGAACTATTTGTAAATGTATTCCACCCTTTTTTTTGAGTAATGTTTGAAGCACGTGGTATTTTACTTTTTACCATATAACAGTTTTACTTCTGTAATAGCAAGGTATTAGGGAGTTATATGTCGTTTTATTTGAAATGTATTCTGCACACCCAAGAACTGGCAGCGTATAATTGTGATTTAAAACATAAATGCAGTGTTTGTATAAACGAACAATTGAAAAAGTGCCTACTGAACAACAGATCCTTTTCTTTTTTTTCAGTTTGGACTACTAGTACGTTTCTGAATTTTTTTCTTGTCTACTGTTACTTCTCTCGCAACCCATTCCTTATAATGAGGCCATAGAAAAGTTTGTATAGTTGATTGAATACCTTCCTGCTGAAAAAATGATAACAGAGATCAATTAGGGAATACATTTTTACATATCTGTAGGGTATCCTAATTACGTCTTGAGTAAATCCCACAACAAAATAACAAATTGATTTAAAATTTTATGAATTATTTCTTCACAGTTTAAAAATGGCGTCATGCCATGCTTGATAAATAAGCTGGTTATGGTGATGCTGATCCGTATATTGACGAAACACTCTCTAATGGCACGCAGACAACACAGGGCAAAGAGACGCAAAAAGAAATAAAGTATTATCGTCTCGTATCAGTCTCGTAATGCCATGCGGCATATAGTCTTTTTTTATATCAAGCCATCCCTATTATAGGCTTCGAAGCCAACCAGCTGATCAGTGGTGTATTGCTTGGCCCTGTCGCCTGCCTTGCAGCTCAACAGAAGAACTTTGTATTCTAGAAAGGACACATTGTACTGTTTAATATTTTCCCCAAGAGCTTGCAGAGGTACCCTGTCACGCCAGTTGGTAGATAGCTTGCAGATGACAGAGTGCGTCCCTTCCTCCAGGAAAGCCACTTGTGTGGCCTTCATCCAACACATTCGAATGCTTTCCAAAAGCCATAACGTGCTGTGTAAGTGGAGAAATGTTAAAAGGTTGTCTGCGTTTTGGTGTTCTATTATTGTATGTGTGATGATGTTTGTACCTTGAGCTGTGGGATTACACGTGCTCAGAGTAGCCAGAATCTCACGTCGTGAAAACAGCGACGTAATGAGTCTGTGTCACGTAGGTTTGCTCTTTTCACAAAAGGAATTGTCTCGAGAAAGTGTGTGTGTCGTGAGCAAAACTGCAGTCATGTTGAATGTGTTTTGTGTGTAGGCTACCTTAGCCTTCGGTTGTGACCCCTGTGGTGCTGCCCAGGGGCTGGCTGTGTAGGTTCTCCTAATTTTAACAATTTTGGTTCCTACCTTCCGTGTGCTATGTTTGAATTTATGGATGTTAGACAGGAGCACCAACCTTGTTTTTTATTGACAGCACGTACGCTTCCCAAGACTGTTTGGCCGTTTGAATGCAATATAATTATCCAAAGTTGGATATCGGCGAAGGACACCCACAATTTATTGTGGCCCTCTGGGGCACGCACACCGCCTTCATGTGTTGCGCGGAGCACTGCGCACCTGGGGAAAGGACTTTCAATGGTATCGAGGATGGGCGCCGAGAGTAGTTAGATAGCTTTTCAGGGTAAGGTGTTTAAGTTGTGTTTGGGGAAGATTCGATATATCTGTACATCTATTCTATTCGATTTCCCTCTTACGTCATTGAAGCTAATTTGAAACGGTTAGGATTGGGCGCTTTCCCTATGTATAATAATAACGGAGGGGTTTCGTAAGTACCATGTTGGTTTTTGGCCATCTCCAAATCAAAAGGTGGAAAGAGCAAGATGTGAGTAAGTGATGTATCCTATATTATGGTGCGTTGGCTGTTTGTGACTGAACAAGGAAGATAGTTTTTATAATGTGAAAGAATGTTTGATCACACGACCTCTGGCATATGCGATGGAAACGCCCCAAAGTTTTTATCCACATTCCGGTCACATATCAGGATAAATGGTTCGGGCAGATGAATGAATAAGAGAACATAAAAATGCTGGCCTGTGATATACTATCGTTTCAATTCCTATAACCTCAAGCACAGGTTTTAAGTCATTGGCATGACAAGCTAAGCATTTTTGGGTGACGACGGCACCTGCATAAAAAGTTTGAGCAACCATCCTTGCACTTTCTGAATAGCCTGTAACCCTTGAGAAATTTGAGCTACTGGCGTTGAAGCTCAATGTTTTGCACAAACATGATGGTTGGTGATGTGAATGCTGTATAGCGTACACACCAACAAGAGATTTCCGAAGGCCTTTGCAGTCCTAATGAAGAAGTATGTTTCGCGTGAGTATATCTTCGCAGTTACTAGAGTGTGATTTTTTATGTAAGGTCTTTTGGGGCTGTGTTTCTTGGAGGAGGATTTTGTCTTCTCTAGAGATTTGGTTGAAAGAACACATTTCTAATAGCGACACGGCCGACAGAAAGGACCCACATTTATTGTATTATCATAAGTCCTGCGGGCGCCCGGCAGACCGGGGAACTTTGAATTACCAAACTTTCTAGCATCCTTCATTGCAGCCACCAACGCCATTGGCGTTGGGATCGCCATTGGCGGCGCAGGCAGTTGGGAGAGAATGGAAGCTTCTGTGGGCTGCCGCGTGCCTATCTCGTCAGTGCTCTCATCTTTACTGGGGTTGGCGAATTCGCAACGGAAAGAGCGGCATTGCTCCCAAAGGCATTTGCGGCCACCGCCATCACGCCTGGCACTAAAGGCGGCGCAGTAGCTGTTACGCTGATAAGTCCAAATCCAGCACGGTGCGGGGCCGGACCAGATCAGTCTCGCTGATCTCAGAAGCCGCCGTAAACAGACGAATGTCGAAGGCCGACAATCCGGAGGAAAGAGGCGAACCTCTTCCGCACCTCCCGGAAAGTTTTTTTTCTGTGAACTGGGTGTTTATTATTTGTATATTTTTAAACTTTCACAATTTCTGATGTAGGCTGTGTGTGGACCCTAGAAGTTGATGCAGAGGAATTATTCTGAGCAGCAATTATCGGTGGGGTGTCGATATTGTCCCGACGTCAAGGACGACGCAGTTGTCTTGAAGGAGAAACAAGTTTATTGGAGCTAACTTGTGCTCTCCTAACCACTCAAAAGAATACAGAGGAGGCGAGCGGCGAATCAACGGTCAATAAAGTGACAAGCACAGGCGAGTGTCGTCGAACGAATGCCGCGGCGTCTGCTCTGCAGGCTTTTATCTCTCGGCGCAAGTGTTTCTGGAAACGTCGATTCACATCCAGAAAGTTGTAGATGACAGAAGATTATTCTGAGCTAGGGACGTTAGGGCGAAACAGTCTGCTTATCTGAATGTGATAGCCCGTGCGGCATAAAAGTAAAGAATGGAAGACGCGCTTCATTTGGAACGCAGGTAACACAGCCCCGGCGTGGCCCGGCCGTAAAAACAAACAATAAATAAACAAACCCATACATGGTTCGCGGTACCCCCCTTATAAGAGTGCATCGACCCGATGCTAAAATAAAACACAGTTCAAATGAACAACAAAAAAAAAGGTTTCATAGTAAGCTTTCAAGCGAACTACGTGGACGACTTCGGGCGGCGTGCGTCGCCGTGATGTTCCCGAATCACCATTGGGGATCACCTCGTAGGATATGTTGGCCGACACGTCGTAGAATCTGGTAGGGTCCGAAATACCGTCGCAGAAGCTTCTCACTTAGTCCGCGTCGACAGATTGGAGTCCAAACCCACACACGATCCCCAGGGTGGTACTCGATGTTTTGGTGTCGGAGGTTGTAGCGCCCGGCATCCACCTGCTGCTGGTCTGTTGTACGAACTCGAGCCAGCTGGCGGCCTTCTCTGCACGTTTCCTTGGACGTCGGCGTTGATGTCGTGTTCTACGTGCGGAAGCATGGCGTCAAGCATCGTAGTCGTCCGTCTTCCATAGACAAGCTTGAACGGCGTCATTTGCGTAGTTTTCTGGATAGCCATGTTGTACGCAACGGTGACATACGGTAGCACTTCGTCCCAAGTCTTATGTTGAACGTCGACGTACATTGAAAGAATATCCGCGATTGTCTTGTTTAGGCGTTCCATTAGTCCGTTCGTTTGGGTGTGGTACGCCGTCGTTCTTCGGTGATCCCTGTTGCTGTAGCGTAATATCCCTTGCATCAGCTCAGCAGTAAAGGCTGTTCCGCGGTCCGTGATTAGGACTTCTGGGGCTCCATGTCGCAGCACAACTTGGCTTATGCAGAACTTTGCGACTTCTTGTGCAGTCCCCTTTTGAAGTGCGGCGGTCTCTGCATAGCGCGTCATATAGTCTGTCGCTGCAACAATCCACTTGTTCTCGGATCGGGATGTAGGGAACGGGCCCAGAAGGTCCATTTCAATCTGTCGGAAGGGCCAAGAATGGACGGCGATCGGTTGAAGAAGTCCGGTGGGTCTCGTCGGTGGCGTCTTTCGTCGCTGGCAGTCACGGCAGCTCCGGACGTAGTGGGTGACGTCAGATGCAAGGAGGGGTCTATAGTACTTCGCCTTCATTTTCCCAATTTTGCGAGCAGTGCTTAATTGTCCGGAAGACAGGTCGTCGTGAAACGCTTCCAATATTTTTTCATGCAGATCTGCCAGGATCACAAGAAGATAATTTGCTCTCCTTCCGGGGCTGAAATTCTTCTTCACGAGGACGGAGTTTTTCAGGCTGAATTCAGGAAGTTGCGGTTGACGGCCCTGGGCACGGCGGCGCAGCATCCTTGAAATAGTCTATCATGACGCGTAGATCGGGGTCGGCACGGTGCTGGGTGGCCAGGTCGCTCCCAGTCACGACTCCGAAGAATGCACTCTCTTCATCGGAGTCTTGTGGTGGTGGGTCGACGGGGGCATGGGACACGCTGTCGGCGTGGGAGTGTTTCCTCCCGGATTTATAACTACTGTAACGTCGAATTCTTGCAGGCGCAAGGTCCACCTACGAAGACGGCCAGAGGGGTCCTTCAAATTGGCGAGCCAACACAGCGCATGGTGGTCTGTCACAACCTTAAATGGTCTTTCATACACGTATGGGAGAAATTTTGAAATGGCCGTTATAATAGCGAGGCACTCTTTCTCAGAGGCTGAGTAGTTTCGTTCTTCCTTGGACAGACCACGGCTGGCATAGGCGATTACTTTCTCGCACCCGCTTTGCTTTTCTACGAGGACGGCAAAGAAGCCTATATCACTGGCGCCCGTGTGCATTTTCTTTTCAGCATGCGCGAGCACAGGCGGGCTTTGCAGGCATTGTTTTCAGCTCGCAGAAGGCTGTTTCTTGGGCATTTTTCTCAGCTGAAAGGGGTGCTATCTTTCATCAAGCGCGTGATTGGCTGTGGAATACGGGCGAAGTTTGCGACGAATCGCCTGTAGTATGCGCATAAAACGAGAAGTCTCCCCACGCCCTTCGTATGTTTCGGTCTTGGGAAGTTTGGTATGGTGGAAGTCTTCGCCGGACCAGGCCGGACTCCCGCGGCATTGACGATATGGCCCAAAAACTTGAGTTCCTCGTACGCGAAGCGGAACTTTTCAGGCTTCAGCGTTAACCCCGACGTACGGACGGCCTCGAGTACAGACTGCAACCTTGCAAGATGTTCGTCGAAAGTTCGGGAGAATACCACAACATCGTCAAGGTATACGAGGCAGGTGTGCCACTTCAGGCCAGCTAGCACCGTGTCCATGACTCGTTGAAACGTTGCTGGCGCCGCGCACAACTTGAACGGCATCATCTTGAACTCGTCTAGGTGGTCCGGGGTTATAAATGCAGTCTTCTTTCGGTCTCCCTCGTCAACTTCAATTTGCCAGTAGCCGGTCTTCAGATCCATCGATGAGAAGTACTTCGCGTGGCAGAGGTGGTCGAGGGCATCGCCGAATCGGGGGAGGGGGTATACGTCCTTTTTGGTGATTTTGTTCAGTCGCCGGTAGTCAATGCAAAACCATAATGTGCCGCCTTTTTTCTTCACGAGTACGACCGGGGCAGCCCAGGGGCTTTTCGACGGCTGTATAATGTCTTCGCTGAGCATGTCGTCGACTTGAGACTGGATGGCATCCCGCTCTCGTGTGAAGAGATGCGGTACGGTGACTGTCGGGTAGGTCGGGCTCCATCTTCGGTCGGGCTCCGTCTTCGCCAGAGGTGTCTGACGTAGTTTTGAGTTCGACAAAAAAACACTCTGTAGCGATGCAGCAAATCTAATAATTTTTTTCTATTCTTCTTGTGGTAACGCCGGATTCACGTCGAAGGGATTCGGAAGCTTGAAGGTCTCTTCGGGTGCACGTTCAAAGTCGGCAACCGCGATCACGTCACTTGCTTCTTGCGTTTCTTCGGGGTACGCAATTGCAGCGCCCCTTTTTAAATGCTGGTATTCCTCGCTGAAATTAGTGACCAAAACTTGGGATTGGCGTTGCGTAAAGCGCGCAATGCCTCTTGCGAACGGAGACACCGCGGTCGAGGAACAACCTTTGGTCACTCTCCACGAGAGCGTCGACGTCAGGAACAGGATTTTCACAGTAGACGGTGGTCATCACGCTTGCGCGGGGCGGCAGTGTGACATGATCACCGGCGATCCTTAAAGCAGCACGGTGTCCGGGGTTCGGTTCTCGCGTCATGGAGTGATCGGTGGAAAAAGTTATGGACTTTGTCTGTAGATCAATTATTGCACAGTTGAACCGTCAAAAAGTCCATTCCAAGAATTACGTCACGGGAGCAGTTAGTCAAAATGGCGAACGTCGCAGGGTACATTGTGCCGTCTATGGTGACGCGCGATGTGCACGTTCCACTTGGCGTGACGAGGTGCCTCCTGCTGTGCGAATGTGCGGACCGTCCCATGTGGTCATAACTTTCTTCAGCTTAGACGCAAAAGGTCCGCTCATGACCGAGTAGTCGGCGCCCGTGTCTATGAGGGCGACTACTTCAAAGCCGTCGATGGACAGCTGAACCTCGGACGCAGCCTTCTTCGAGTTCCGGGTGTGTCGTGGCGTTGTTTTCTCGGCTTCTGCGTGTTGACGGTCGGGCACTCTGCGTCATGGTCTCCGTTGTATTCTCATGGCAGGTTCGGTCATGCCGTTTTCCTATCGTCGTGGTCGGGAATCACGTCAGGGTTCGATGGGGTCGTCGGGGTCGGGCCATGTCGTGAATCATGGTCTTCAGCGAGTCGCTGCGTCATTGGATGGTTTTTATTTTTCCTACGTTGTGCAACTTTACCTCCCGAAGTTGCTGCTTTTAGTTTCGCACGCGTGGGCTGGGGGACCTTCCATGTGAGAAGTCAGCAGTGCTGCGGCGGTTCGGTGACGGATACGGGTAGGGCGACGGTGAACGGTTGATCCTCGGTTGGTGTTGGAGAGGTATTCTTCGATCTCAGCAGGGCGCTGGCCGTATAGGAGCGTGGGGCGTCAACGCAGAACCCACGCAAACCGAGCCTCTTGAAAGGTTACACGACGGTAGATGTGGTCGGCCTCTCCGCAGTGGTAGCACAGCGGGCGATTATCGGGCGTTCGCCACACGTCGGCCTTCCTTGGCGTCTGGTATTGGTCTACAGGGCGTCGGGCGGGCGGCATTGGACTGCGGTATGGCTCGGCCTCTTGACGACGGGTTGGAGCAGGGCGGGGTTGACGAACAGCCGAGGTGTAGGTCATGGTTTGTGGTTCGCGGGGTGCTTCCGACGGCGTAGAAGTTTTCAGTGCGTTTTGGACGTCTTCTCGGATTACGTCAGTCAGGGAAGCCACTTGAGGTTGAGGCGCCGTTGGAAAAAGCTTCCGAAGCTCCTCCCTGATCACTGCTCGGATGGTCTCTCGCAATGTATCGGAGCTTCCATTAACGGCACCGATGGTCTCCGAGAACAGCGCGTTGACAGGGCGGTCGTACTGCCTCGTTCGAATTTCTCGCGTCTTCTCCATCGCGGCTGCCTCAGACGCGAATTCCCCCACGGTCTTCGGAGGGTTACTTACTAGA
Organism: Haemaphysalis longicornis; assembly: GCA_013339765.2. Taxonomy (NCBI): domain Eukaryota; kingdom Metazoa; phylum Arthropoda; class Arachnida; order Ixodida; family Ixodidae; genus Haemaphysalis; species Haemaphysalis longicornis. The sequence goes on along the minus strand of JABSTR010002047.1, from coordinate 24,588 downwards.
CAAGCAAAAAGCTCTTGCTTCACTCCTCGCATTAGGAACCTGAGCTTCTTTTCCTTTGTCATTTCAGCGTCCGCATGACGGAAAAGTCCCTTCCTCTCCCATGGAATATCCCGACTCCTTCGTTGGGGGCTGCGTTTGAGTTTCAAGGAAAAGCGCAGCTCGTTCTTTTCTCACCACGGTAGTGGAGATCATAAGGAACTCCTTTTGAATTGAGTCCAGTCGGTCAAAGAGATGTCATAGTTTCGAGCAGCATCTTCTAAGTAAACGAAGACATGCCGGAAAGTTTCTTCGTCGTCCCACCTGTTGAAGATGCGGACGCGCTCCAGCTCTCCAACCATTCTTCGGGGTCTTCAGCAGGGGCTCCCCGGAACGGTGGCGGTTCTTGGGGCTGCAGCAGGTGTTGGTTGCAGTGTTCCTTTTCTTGGGCCCTTCTGGCAGAAGACCGAACTCGGTAGCAATCCTTGCAGTCGGCGGCTTTCTCTGGTTGGACTGGCTTGTTGGCTTCCAGATGTCGTAGAGAGCATAAAGGCATAGTGCCCAGCACATCCACCAGATGTCACGAAGCCAAGGTCGATGCAGTTGTCTTGAAGGAGAAACAAGTTTATTGGAGCGAACTTGTGCTCCCCTAACAACTCAAAAGAATACAGAGGCGGAGAATCAGCGGTCAACAAAGGGGCTAGCACAGGCGAGTATCATCGAATGAATGCCGCGGCGTCTGCACTGCAGGCTTTATCTTTTGGTGCGAAAGTTTCTGGAACCGTCGATTCACATCCAGAACATAGTAGATCACAGAAGAATATTCTGGGCTAGTGACGTTAGGGCGAAACAGTCTGCTTATCTGAATGTGATACCCTGTCCGGCGTAAAAGTAAAGAATATAAGACGCGCTTCGTTTCGAACACAGATAACACAGCCCCGGCGCGGCCCGGAAGTAAAAAAAGCATAAATAAACAAACCCATACATGGTTCACGGCAATATTTTTCACACTTGGCGCAAGTCACTTGGCCCCGACACGTTTTGGCGATGTGCATGAAACCACTGGCACTTGAAACAGCTGCGCAGACTTTGCATGTGCGCAACGCCGCAGCGGCGGATTAAGCCTACCTTAATCGGTTCCGGAAGTTCAGAATGGGTACAGGTCGAGGTAATAAACCCTGTGGGGATTTCTTTATTATCTACTCATGATAATATCGCTCACGGTCTTCATGCCTTGATCTTTCGGGCGATCCAGCAGCTCGGCTTCCCTCTCATTCATCAAACCGGCTTTAGAAATTACACCTTACGAGCTGTTGATGCAATGGTAGGGTGTGCCTTCATCGACAAGATGCACCAAACGGGTTTGTATCAGGGGGCTAGTCACTTGTTGCCGATTGTTGGCTTCAGTCACTACTTCACCGGTTCTAAGTTTTCTTAGAATCGAATGGGTTTCTAAATATGCCTTCAAAAGTTCTTTGGTCTGGAATTTCGATAGGAAGGAAAGGAGGGTCTGTTTTTTGAGCAGATTCCATAACCTCAAAATGAAGATTTTTTCATGTTTTAGAATAGTGATGGCTGAAACGGGTTTGAAAAGAAACTTCGGGGCCACCATTTTTCAGGAAGCGACCATTTTCAAAGGGGTTCTTTGAAAATATCGAATGGAATAGAGATCGCTACCCCAAGGTTAGAGAGGACCTCCGTGGCCTGATGTTAAACATACAGAGAGCCCATCGGCCAGAGCTTGAAAAGGAATCCAACGGTAACCGTTTCTGGTTGTGTAGCTTTCACCTGTAAATATCCATAGGTCGGCATACTCACTCGTTAGTAAACTGATTTGTACTAATTTGGATAGAATCTCACGAGTGAGTAGGATGATGAGTGAATACACACCTGTTTCCAAGATTGAGTATGATAACGGGTGGGTAGAGGGTTAAGTTTTTTACTCGTGAATACCGTACTCATGCGTAGGAGTACTCGTGGGATGAGTACTCATTAGTATCAGTACTGAAGAGTACACATTATACATGACTACATAGTACTCATGAGTACACCGGTCAAAATTGTTAACAACGGGCGAACGCGTGGACTTCTATCCGTATACGCAGCCTGCTGAGCACCACCGGCATGACCAGCTAGATTAGGTGGCGGCTCTGCGGCTCCATGGCGTGTGGAAGCTATTGCCGAAGTTTCCGTACTTAGGGGGGGGGGCAAAATTCGACACTGAAAGTCCCTTACCATGACGCCACTAAAGCATTTAAGAAACGGTATCTTACCCTGATAACTAGTGAAACTTGTTTTCACCTTTTGTGTGGTTCAGATATAGAAAAAGCGGAATGTGCGTCGAACACAGCCATTCTACCCAGGTTGTGCAGGAACGGGAAACATAAGCATTGACTCAGAAATTGCCCCAAGACGTTTAATATTCAACTTTAAACTTTTTTCTATCGGAACAATACCAAAAAAAAAAACGAGAGTGCGGTGGGGATTAGCGTCAGAGAATATTAATACAGGCGTTGGCGGCGGTCGTGGCCAGACACTTTCAGCGTCGAACCTCTGCCCCCAAACAAGTAAGCATCGGCAATAGCTTTCGCATGCCTAGCTCCCCAACGTCGTCCTTAATTTCGCTGGTCACGCCGGTGGCTCTCAGCAGGCTGCGCTGCACGTATTGAAAGCAATGCGTTCGAGTGTTGTTGCTAACAGTTTTGACCTCTGCACATACTCATGAGTACAGCACTCATGAGAATGAGTACTGGTCAGTACACAGTACTCATGAGTGCATGGTCCTTTTGAAAACAGTACTCATACGTATATTACTCATGAATACTTATTATCGAGTGGTTGCTCCCGTGAGTACATGCGCTCGTGAGAACAGTATTTGAAACAACTTTATCACGAACTGGAGTCCGGCTGCGCGTGTACGAGTCGCAAACATTTAGCTTTGCCGGTGGGCAGCTTCAATCTCAAGTAGATAAAATCAGACAAAGAAGACTCGCCTCTCCTTTTTCCACTCCCGGTTTGGCACGGGTCGTGTTTTTCGAGGGTCACTTCGCTAAGGGGCCACAATGAAAAGGGAAAGAAACGAGGGAGTGACGGGCCGGCGGGCAACGCCGCCGCTGTTCCTCTGCTCCCACGGCAAGGGTGGATTGCTGCAGTTACTTTTGTTTACAATACAAAGCCTGGAACGTGTGGCTCCTTCGTTGGGATTGATCCATTCAAGTTTTTCATGTGAGAGGTGATTGGGGCTGCTAACAATTCATGCACTATGCCATCTCAAATCGCTACTTTCGGTCTTCAGCAGCAGTTTCCGATGATGCGCGTCACGTTTTTTAGTCGTTTTGGGAGCCGAACTGGTCATTTAAAGAGTCGCGAATAATTTACGTGAATTGCGTCAAAACGACTGCCCGGTTTGTGCCCTTGAAATTCGCCACATCAATCTGCTTTGCGCATTCAAGTGATAATTTTTCTAAGGTGTTTGTGCCCATCTGGTTTTATTAGGCTCGAGTTTTGAAAATTTCTCTGAGGTAGTCTGGGCAATTGTTCGTGCGAGCCATTTGCACGTGAGCATGGAACCTCACCGTGCAGGCGTGGTGGCGTAATTTGTCCCTGCAATGAGCATAAAATATCCGAGTACACCTGAGCACGTTTGTGAGTTGTGAATCGGACATCATAATGTCAAGTTGAACTCTTGCGACGCGTTGTTTCGCCCCGCACATTTTTTCTCAAAAAGCTCTTAGATCTGGCTGAAGCGTTTTGGTTTTTTGAATGGCGACCCGCTTCTCGTTTATGCCACCGTGCAATGAGGAAGCTGACAATGACGGTGGGTGTTGGCGGTAGTTCTTCCCCTACATTCGTTCGGGCGACCACCCCTCGCTAGGAACTGCTGCCTGGTTTAAGCTCGCTCTATGGAAGGAGTCGTGAAGGGGCCATTTTTTAAGGTGAACTCCAACGTCAGACGCCGGGTTTTTCGCTTAGGCTCGTGTGTTGGAACATCTCAAAAAACATGTCCGACGCCACCGCACTTTTAACAGGAAAATGTTTTATTCCCGGTACACGAAGATTTCTTTTACGTCATATCCATCACGGAAGCGACGCCAGTAGAGCCAAGCAAGCGTTCTGAAGAGGGTGCACCACGGCACACAGGTCTACTTGCGGAGAAGCAACCTTCAGTACTAAAGAGTACAGTATGCTATGGGTTGTTGGTTTTCGGGTTTTATATTTTAAAATGAAAGCTGTAGTCCGGAATACAGCATGATTTCACTGACGTCATATCGGCCACAAAATGACTGAGTACATGTTTGCAGAAGCGACCCGCCAACAAGATGTCGCTCCCCGAGCGCACCCACATGGCAGAGGTCGTCCCGCAAATCAAGATAAGCTTCAGATTTTGCTGCACATGTCACTTTAGTGTTTTACTGATTCCTATGAAAGAGGAATCAAGCGCAGTTTTTTATCGATCGCTCTCAACTTCATCTGCGCTGCTCGAGCTAACAGCTGCAGATTTCCACTGAGCAGCCTACGCACCAACAGGGCAATACAGTCGTGTCACTGCAGTCTATCACACTTCCGAAAAAACGCGTCTGCAAACAATGTTTTCCAGTACACAGAGCACGCCGAGCAGTGGGACAGTGCTCTAATGGCTGCAAAGCACCAGTAGCAACTGGGTGCGCTGTGGCTCTCGACTGCGAGCGACACACGCTACACCACCCCCCCCCCCCGAATACCCACACACACGCAGTTGACGCCATCCCTGCTCAGTCACCACTATTGCAATGTGCCTTGGTCCGTGCGCTATCGACGCCGCGCAGGGCAGAGAGACGAAGTGGTCGAGCCCACGGTGATTTGAAACTGCATTTATATACTAAACAAAGGTAGCAAGAGCGGTACATGGCTGGTAAAACACGATAGCACTTCTCAATTCAGTGCCTCCAATCAGATGCCGCTGCACCGCTGCTGCTTCCGGGCGGGTTTTAAAACCCCGGTTGCAGCCTATGCAGCCCGAATCACTCGATTCAGGAATATGACTGGCCGCAGTTTTAATCAGGCGAATGGAAGCGAAGCGGTTTCATCAACCGAGCCACGGCAAGGAAAGGAAAGGCTCCTCAGTGGCACCGTCTGGACGCGGCTCTCGCTGCGCGTCCGCCGCTGGTACTTCGTCGAGGCATGACTCGTTTCAGCCGTAGCGATGGAAAAAGGAGAGACGGCTCGGCGGCGCCGTGCTGGCAAACTGCGGAACGTATTTGCGGAAGGTTTAACAAGACCGATGTTACATTTTCTAGTTTCCGTTTTAATATTGCGCACCCAGACGTAATGGCGCTGGGAAACACCCCTCATGTCAAACTTTTTCTTCTCCGCTTTTCTGCGGCACGACTCGCGGCGCGCCTGCGCGAAAACGGTCACCACGGCAGCTGCTGCTGCCGCAAGGCGATGTGGCGAGACCGACGCACTTGACATATGTAGTGGGAGATTCTCTCTGTGTGTGCTCTCTCGGACATTATGGTGCTGCAAAGTCAACGCCATAGAACACCAGGATGAATTGCAACGCGAAGGGCCTTTTAAGGATGTTCGCAAAAGGTGAGAACCTCATTCGTACACCGTGAAGCTGAGCTGAAGATAGGACTTGTGTCGTGCGTGTGCTATGCTGGATGACAGAAAACCTTGTCTGTGTTCTGTTGGTATCAGTGTATCTTGCCGCACGTGGCGTTCCCGCAAGTAACGCTAATAAAGTGTTGAAGTGATATTCACCTCGCGTCGTTACTGCACATGCAGCGAACGCTTAGAAGCGTAGCTGCACTCGCTGCACGCCGGTAGCAGCGGCGCGATTGTTGTCGGGTGGCAATCCCGGGGCGGGAACTGGGATGGAAGAATCCAACCAACATGAGAGGGCAGAGAATCACTTCTCCAACACGTAAGCTGCGCCTCCTCACAATGTTGTCATAGCAACTAAAATGCCTGCAGGCCAACAGCGCAGCGGCATTGCTTTGCCAGTAGCGACGCAATTATGGTGTACTTAGGCATATGTTGGGTGAGTTGGTTACTAAGAAATTTATCGTACAATCGACCATTAGGACAGGGACAAAAGCTAAGGAGAAGACGAACCACTCGATAGAACTTCAACTCAATTTATGCTACATAAACAGCAAAACACCAGTAAGTACATGATGTTTGAAGGTATTATCCTAAAAACGCCATGAAAACAAACAAAGCACTCTCTCATATCACAGGCTACATTACATCGCCGCCCATACCACATGGCGGAAATTGAACCCACATATGCGAACACAAAGTGGTACATTGGCCAAACGTACAGGTGCCTGAATGTAAGGCTGAGAGAACACCATGCAGCTGTCAATGTGCAGATGCATGCTGCCCACATGGCTGATCAATGCCGTAAGTGCATGGTTGCACACCAGATTTTTTCGTGGCACGCGTCATTTACAGGCGTGCTCTCAAACCGAGCGAGTAACTGTAGAAGCCTTTTTCATAGGAAGAGAAAGAGAAAGTTTCATCAGTGCACCATCCGTGGCGCTATCCTAAAATGAATTCAATTCTTGGAAACGGGAGGGTGGTATTGCATGGGCGATGGATGAAGGTTGTTCGCACGCGTGGGTTTAATTTCCGCCATGTGATATGGGCCGGCGCTGTAAAGTGACCTGTGATATGAGCGATAATGTTTTGTTTGTTTCTTTGTGTTTTTTATGTTCAACCCCTACAAATATCCTGTACTCATTGGTGTTTTCCTGGTTATGTTGCATAAACAGAGTTGGAGTTCAGCGTGTGGTTCGTCTTCTCTTTAGCATTCTCCCTGTCCTAATGTTCGCTAGTATGAACTATTGCATAGTCAAACATGTTTCCCCATGCTCACCAGGGTAGAATATGGCGCTGGTACCAGAAGTAGCCCGGACGCTGGTTTGAAGGCTAAGAGACAGCCTCCTGGTTCGACCGAGGCGCGAATCGTGCCCGCCGTTGGCACATCGCCAGGTACAGCGAATTTGTGTGGAGCGCTGTGGTACACTAACACATACGCGTACAAAAATGAGTCGTTAAAGTCGGGTACGTTTAGGTTTTGCCCGTGCTCTTAACGGAAATATGCATAACTACGCATTTCGCACCGTGTCCTGTTCCTTACTCGCAACGGGAACTCACTCTTTGGGTTCGCGCGCACTAGCCAGTTTTTTTTTTTCTGAGTGTATGTAACATTTTGCAGGCCAGCGGCGTTGATGGGGGGAACGTATGCGCAATGTTCGCAGCATGCGGGGACAGTGGATGAATAGTTTCTTTTCAGCTGGTTTTAAAGATGATAGCCTTCTTGGCTGCTCAAGTGCAACAGTCTTGGCCTGTCTGTCTGTCGGTTGGTCTGTTTGTCTATTCGTCTGTGTTGTCATAAAGATAATTTATTACTGCAACTTCATATCACGCCACAGTTTACACACTGGAGATACACAATATTGTTGTGTCAAACATGCCCTCTTCACAAGTGGACATGTAACAACGTGTTATTCAGCCACTCGTTCACAAGGTAAAATAATTCTTCATCGAGATCTCCATACCGGCAAAATGTCCCTTGCTACTAAAGCTGAAATCGGCATCAAATCAAAAGGCGTGGGTTTGGTTCCCACTCTAGGTGCGTGTTTTCTGTGAAATGAGGAGCTCGTTAAGACGTACAGAAAGAAATGCCGGCAGTCTACAACGCCCAGGAAGGCAGAGGGGAACGGTATTTTTTATCGTTAGTGACGTTACATTACTTTTTATTAATAATTACGTGATAAAGAAAGAAAAAAAAACACGCTGCCAGAGTGGGGACCGAACCCACGCCTTTCAATTAGATCTCGAATGCCTTACAAATTCGGCTATCTGGGCGACTGTGTTCTCCTTCACTTTCTGGGGTATTCATATTTACTACAACTGTATTTGACGCTTGAGGGTGGTAGCCAGCGCCACTCAGACTACACGGGGAGAAGGGGACCTTCTTTTCAACCCCCGGGGCGGGACGCGAAAGTCTACAGCCTGTCATAAGTGGGTAACTGGAGCAAAACCCTCTTATGCAACCTTGGCATCAAGGCTGCCAGAACCGAGGCCCTCGCTAAGCTTTCGCATGATAATAGGGTTTGGAAATGAGCAGCTCGTTAAGAAGTACAGAAAGAAATGCCGGCAGTCTACAACGCCAAGGAAGGCATAGGGGAACGGTATTTTTTACCGTTAGTGACGTTACATTATTTTTAATATTATCAATTACGGGAGAAAGAAAGAAAGAAAAACACGCGCCCAGAGTGGGGACCGAACCCACGCCTTTCGATTAGATCACGAATGCCTTACCAATTCGGCTATCTGGGGACTGTGTTCTCCTTCACTTTCTGGGGTAGTTATATTTACTACAACTGTATCTGACGCTTGAGGGTGGTAGCCAGCGCCAATCATATCTTCTTTGCAACTTTTTTGTTCCACGTGACTAATCTTTTTGACCATGTCAAACACGTGGACGGGCATATCTTGTTTTGGCCCCTCTTTCACCGCCGTTGCCACGGGGGAAGGAAAATTACCTTGTTATTTTTTCCCCCGCTCTGTGTTACCAATGTACACTAATTTCCTATCGAAACTGCCTGTCCTACTGCTTTTGGGCGCGACCCTTGCCTCCCACCAACAGAAGCCACGTGTCTCCTGTTTCAATGACCTTACCCGGATTCTCAGAATGGGTGTGTAATGGGCAGATGTGCGCTCTTTGTGAGAATTTGTATATCTTCTTTGGAACTTCTTCGTTCCGCGTGACTAATCTTTTTGCCCTTGTCAAACACGTGCATGGGCATATCTTGTTTTGACCCCTCTTTCGCTCCCGTTGCCCACGGCGGCAGGGAAAATTACCTTGTTATTTTTTTTTTAATTGTATTTGTTCTCTGTGTTGTTCTTCTCTCTCCTCTCTTAATTCATTTGCTACCCACCAACCATAATCCATTTGTGCAAACTCTCCCTCCTCTTACCTTGCCCTCGCCCTTGCTACATTTTCTGATATATATATATATATATATATATATATATATATTATATATATATATATATATATTTATATATATATATATATATATATATATATATTGCCAGAAACAGTTTCTTGGACACCGGTCAAACTTGTGAAAAAAAAGGGGGACACACGTCGAAAAAGGAATGGTTTTTAACGTTTCGGCCGGAGGACCGGCATTCGTCAGAATAACAGCGGTGGCTGTTGCAAAATATATTAAAAGGGAGTTCACTGAAACACCACAAGAAGGCGGAAATGATAACATCCAAGTAACACAATGCAAATACAATGTATCAGGGCTTTGCGCGACAATCTGGTGGCTGAAGTACACATCATTATAAGTGCGACGCGTGCAATATTGGAAGTCCGCCATAGCATGCGTGCGCACGTGCAAAAAAAGGGGGGGGGGGGTAAACGGCAGTAATATTGAATACGGTCAATGATACAAGCAACTCAGTTTTCCAGCGCTTTCATTCAAACCACGTGCGACTGTATTGAGTTTAAATATAAAAAAAAATTATCGCACCTCCCTGTCATGTGGAAACAGGTTCTATAGAATGCTTCTTTTGGTCTTGTTCGCATTATTATTCGCCATTACGAGTCCTACTTACGGTTACTCGTAACAAAGAGAGCCAACTTACTTCCCACCACAAACTATCCGTTCATGATTCTGCGCAGGTGGCCTAATACGAGCAAAAAAATTCGTCCGATATACACGAGAAAAACGCAAGAAACTATTAAGAGACAAGGTTACTGTGCATCATTCTCGTCCTGAGATTCTTGTGGCCGAAGTTCATCGCCGCCCAAATATTGCTACATCGACTGACGCCACCCTAGCATCCAATAATGTAGTAAACCTATCATCTCACCAGCTTTCCCGTGGCGAGGTTGAATTGTTGTCGCGAGGGCTGAATTTTTGCCCAGCGACGGGTGGTTATTTGGACTCCTGAAAGATTTAGACATTTTTGCCAGAAACTTGCGATTGCGTGAATTTTTTCACGACAGAAATACCCCTGATCTACGGCTCCCATTATTCCATCCCACAGGCATTACTCCACCTACTCAACGAGATCAATGTCTAGACCTTTATATCACCGCAGTTCAACGGGACGTTTAAGAAATGTATCGCAAACAGGCTCCATTTATTAAGAGGAATTTTTCACATAGTGAAATAGTGGCTATGGAGCAGCCTAAATCCTGTAGTGACATCGTAATTAGGCCAACAGACACAGGTGGCGCAGTTGTATTACTAAAAAAAGTGGACACGATGGCAAAGCTTTGAGGCAGCTTGACGATGGAACGTTTTATCGGCAGCTGGATGGAGACCCCACTGAAAATTCTAAATCTGTTATTACGAGTGCACGAGCCAACCTTATCCATTTGCAAAAAATCCCTGCTTCCGCTTTTAAATCACTCATTTCACTGATCCCTGTCGCGGGTTGTTTTTACCGACTTGCCAAATTCATAAGCCAGGAAACCCCGTTCGGCCTATCGTGTCCGGCATAGGGACGGTTACGGAACTAATCTCCCAATTTCTAGATACAATTACTATCCAGATCCCGCAATCTTTAACATCTCAAATCAAAGGTACTAACCACACCCTGTCCTTATTGTCGACTTTTCTGTATCCCCTGGTTCGCTTCTTGTTACTTTGGATGTGGCATCTCTATACACGAACATCCCGCATGCAGATGGAATAAGAGCGGCAATTCTTTCCTACAGAGAATCGTCCTGCGACAAAGCTATTGACAGCTCCACTTTAACAACACTTTTAAAATTAGTCCTAGAGTACAATAACTTCGAATTCAACGGCGTTCATTACCTACAAATTAACGGCACTTCAATGGGGACACCCATCGGCCCTCACTACGCGAATATTTTTATGGGGCTACTTGAAAATGAATTCCTTGCCAGCCGTTCCCTGCAGCCGTTGTAATACAAGCGCTTCATCGATGACATATTCATGATTTGGCAGCACGGGGAAGCTCAGCTTTTATCATTTATTCATGATTTTATTAACGCTCATCCGATCTCTTTCTTTTTCTCACACATACTGGGAGCAAACCATCAATTTTTTGGACGTAAATGTGACAATGTTTCATGGCCAACTCACTAACAAAAGTTTAGAGGAAGCCAACTGACAGACAACAATACCTCCATTTTAATAGCTATCATGTAAAACATTGCAAGACTAGCATTTCTTATAGTCAGGCGCCTCGATTTGAAAGAATATGTTCCGAGAAGGTGATTTTAAAACCATGTGTGCTCAGCTTCAAAGTGCTTTAGTTAAACAGAAGTATCCACCCCAGATAATTGACGACGCCATTAAACGTGCTGATAGCCATGACCGCCTTAAACTTTTACGCAACAAAACGAAACAGCCGGGGTACTCCCATACGAACCTAATTCTTACCTTATCCGCCCCTGCGCAAAATGTAAATGCCATATTAAAAAAGCATCACAACATACTCTACAGAGCGAACGATTAAAATCAATTTTCCAGGAACCACCGCGTGTAACCTACAGAAGATCCCGCAATTTACATGACCTGCTCACATCGTCCAAAAACAAACCTAAAATAACAACTAGCTGCCACCCTTGCAACCGCGTTGCAAGGTCTGCAATCACATGACCACTTCTGTAAGCGCAAGCAGCACTGCATCAAATTTTAGCTTAAACATAATTGGAAACTATACCTGCGACACGCGCAACGTGGTTTATCTCCTTGAGTGTAACATTTGTGAATTGCAGTATATTGGCGAGACAAAAACACCCTTCACGCAACGGTTCAACAATCACAAAGCTCAAATCTCTGTATTTCTTCACCTTCCATTATCAAAACATGCGAACGTCACTGGCCACTCATTCGACCATTATAAAGCCACGATTCTTGAATCCGGTTTCCGAACGCATTATGACAAGGAGGTGCGAGAATCTTTTCTTATATTTAAATTCAATACAATCGCACGTGGTTTCAATGAAAGCGCTGGAAAACAGAGTTGCTTGTATCATTGACCGTATTCAATATTACTGCCGTTTACCCCCCCCCCCACTTTTTCTTGAACTTGTGCACGCATGCTATAGCTGACTTCCAATATTGCACGCGTCGCACTTATAATGATGTTGTACTTCAGCCAACAGATTGTCGCACAAAGCCCTGATACATTGTATTTGCATTGTGTTAGTTGGATATATACATTTCCGCGCCCTTATGGTGCTTCAGTGAACTCCCTTATATGCTATTTCACAACAGCCACCGCTGTTATCCTGACGAAGGCCGGTCCTCCGGGCAAAACGTTAAAAACCATTCATTTTTCGACGTGTGTCCCCTTTTTCATATATATAAAATATATATTTAGGGTTTGGAAATGAGGGGCTCTCTTAGGAAATACAGAAAGAAATGCCGGCGGTCTACACTGCCAAAGAACGCATATGGGAGTGGTTAGACTATTTTTTACCGTTAGTGACGTTACATTATTGTTTTTTATTAATTACGTGAGAAAGAAAGAAAGAAAAATACGCGCCCAGAGTGGGGACCGAATATATATAAGTATATATATATATATATATATATATATATATATATATATATACATATTTATATATATTTCATGGGCTATTGTACATTGGCAATCCAGGTGTCAAGTTATGGCCAACCTTTCCTTCAGGGCACGGACCAGGCCGAAGAGATGGCGATCGCCTTAGCCCTTACGAACCCAGAGTGCACCACAGTCATCAGTGACGCTAGACAGGCGATCTCGCACTACGCTACGAATAGTGTCTCCCTCAGTGTTGTGAGGGTGTGCGGGGCCCTTCTCCCCAGACGATCAGCGGTGACTATAAAGTGGTTCCCGGCGCACGCCGGCCCGTTGAGCACGGGCGAGAACCGCAACGAGGAGGCGGACCGGGCGGCACGCGCGTTCACCAGCCGCGGCGCGAGCCCGAGCCCCCAACTTGCGGCGGAGGAAGACGACGAGGTGGTGCCACTCACCACCTACAAGGACACCCTGGAGTGGTACCGGACTAACCGCCGGACGCTACCCCCACCCCACCCTAAGCTGACGCGACGCGAAGCAGTGGTGTTTAGGCAGCTGCAAACACGTGCGCTGATGACGCCAGTAATAGCTAAACACATATGCCCGGAGGTGTACCCCAGTGATGTGTGTGTGATGTGCAAGAAGGACAGGGCCACGGCGGCCCACATCCTGTGGGACTGCAGAAGACACCCGAGCGAGGCCAGTGCAGCAGAGACGTTCCCGCCGTACCTTGTCAGTGCGGCGGCGTGCAAAGACTACGTCATACAACACATGGCCGTCCAGCAAGTGTCGGACGCCCTCGAGCTTCAACGCCCGAAAGTGTCACCCCCACCCGGGGGTAGGCATGAGTAGGTGACGGAAGCCGAGTGGCCGGCTGACACGACGTGAGGCCGCGTCGCGTTTGCAGGACAAATAAAGATGTTTTCTCTCTCTCCTTCAGGGATATGCACCAGTGCAAAAGACGTGATCATGCATCCACCAACCCAATAGTTTTTGTCTCCCCACCTCTAGACCCCGGCCTTTTCTCTGGCGCTGACGATGAGGACATTGAGCCATGGCTGGGAATGTATGAGCGCGTCAGTAGCCGCAACTGATGGGTTGACACTTTCCCGTTGGCAGATGTATACTAAATCTAAAAAAACCCACTCTGGTGTTGTTCCCAACCAACGAAGCCAGGCTAACCAGTTGTCGTCCACCGAGTTGTGCGTGGGTTATATTCTGAACGTTTTGGCGCTCTGCACAAAAGCCGACACCAGCATGCCGGAATCCGACAAGGTTGGGCATGGCGGACTATGCTTTTAATTGGCTGATTTGCAACAGAGTGCACCACTGTTGAGTGCCACCGGGTTTAGAGAAGCAAAGTGTCGTTGCGTAGCGCACTCGTTCACCCGCCTGCCTTCACACCTCGGCAACATCGTCGTGTGCGGATGCGGCAACGCCACCATGCCCACCGCCGACCGATGACCTGCCGACTCATACCGACCTTCTGACGACGGAGCTGCGCCGCGACACAGAAGTCATGGCATAGGCTATCGCACCTTATTACTTCCATGCCCGAAATTCCCCCACTGTAGCACTCATCCAGGCAGTCTTGCGTGAAGAAGTTGAAAACTAGGGCATTCATCCTGTCTGTGCCTCTGACGCGCTCGCACGCGCCCTCAAACTTCGCCACTCCATTCGCACGGAGCGGAATGCCCAGCCGTTACGACGCCCCACCCCGTTACCGCTGCCGCAGCCCTACCGAATGGCGCACCTGCTGACAACCGGCCAATCTGCTTTCAATTGTTCGTGCGTCGGATCACGTGTCTCGCTACTGCCGTTACCGGTGGTCGTCGCGGCCGCTGCCAAGGTTTCTTGATACAAGTTGCTTCAGCGGCAGGACCCTTTTATTCATGCCTGGTTACCAAGTTGCTCCAGCGACCGGACCCTTTATTTTATGCCTGGTTACCAGCAGCGTGACGTTTTTGGAAGTTCTTTGACCGCCCGTTTTGGCCGCTGCCCGTCCCCACGACGTCACCAGTCTCGTTCACCCCAATCCCGCCGTTTCCCCACCTTCTTCTTTCGCCGCTACATCACCGGGAAAATAGTAATGCAGCTGTACGGAGGTGATGCTGCATTTCCGACAAGGCCCGAAAATTCTCTCTTCACTAATACGACGAAACACAATCTCTTGAAAATTGATATTGACGGTATTTGTGTGGACGCCCTGATAGACACAGGTGCGAACATTTCAGTCATGAGCTCGCACCTTCGCCGCCGCCTGCACAAACGCTGCCCGGCACCCCATACGTATGCCGTCTCGTTACCAGCAGCGTGACGTTTTTGGAAGTTCTTTGACCGCCCGTTTTGGCCGCTGCCCGTCCCCACGACGTCACCAGTCTCGTTCACCCCATCCCGCCGTCTTTCCCCACCTTCTTCTTTCGCCGCTACATCACCGGGAAAATAGGTAAGCAGCTGTACGGAGGTGATGCTGCATTTCCGACCAGGCCCGAAATTCTCTCTTCACTAATACGACGAAACACAATCTCTTTGAAATTGATATTGACGGTATTTGTGTGGACGCCCTGATAGACACAGGTGCGAACATTTCAGTCATGAGCTCGCACCTTCGCCGCCGCCTGCACAAAGTTATGACGCCTGCTCCTCCAACGTTTTACGAGTCGCCGACGGCCGGACACGCCCACCGTAGCAGGTCTCTGCACAGCTCGAGTTACATCGGAGGACACAAAACACCAGTCCGATTCCCCGTCCGGACGCATGCCCGCATGACATAAATATGGGTCTCGACTTTCTTACTGACCACGCCGCCCTCATAGACTGCGCCTTCCGGCATCCTTCATCTTGACCTGCCGATTGGTCCTGTTGGCGACACTGAACCGTATCACCATCTATACTCAGTCGAGCACGTCCGATTAGCCCCAAAAGTCTTAACCTACGTTCCCTTTGTCCCCGTGCCCACCTGTCCCAGACGGCGAGTACATTGTTTCCCCTCTTACTGACGTTCTCCTACAGCACAACGTGGCGCTTCCACATACAGTTGCCACGATCGCACCAATAAATAAGCTTGCCGTTCTTGAATATTGGTTCCTTCCTACAAAGTGCTTCCACAGGGAATTTCACTGGCCACTGTTTGTCCCCTCGATGGATGCCAGCTCTCTTCTGTGTCCTCTGATGTCCCTCCAAAGTGCTCCCGACGGTCCGAAATGATTATCCGCCGACCTCCGATGACTTAACAAAGATGATGTCGTCAGTCCTTTCCGCCTCACAAGCTCGCCAACTGCATGAGCTACTGGCATCCTACCGGGACATCTTTGATTTGGATGACCGTCCGTTAAGCCAGACTTCGGAGGTAACGCATCGCCATCAACACCGGCGATGCAGGCCCTATACACCGGCGACCATATATCGGGTGTCTCACACTGAAGCAGCAATCTTTTTAATCGAGGTAGAGAAAAGGCTGAACAGAGATGTCATTGAACCTCCTTCAAGTCCGTGGGCGTCACCACTCGTCTTGCTGGAAAGAAAGATGGGTCGTAGCGCTTCTTTGTTGATTACCGTCTTTTGAAGAAAATCTCCCAGAAGGACGTTTACCCGCTCTCTCGTATAGATGATGCCCTCGATTGCGTTCTCGGTGCGTCCTATTTCTCGTCTATCGAGCTATAATCTGCTATTGGCAGAATACTGTTGACGCCATGGACAATGAAAAGACCACTTTCGTTACGCCAGACTGCTTGTACCAATTTAAGGTCATGTCATTTGGTCTTTGTATTGCACCTGCGACATTCGAAAGGGATGATCGACTGGCTTTTGCGCGGTTTCAAGTGGTCGACGTGCATCTGCTACTAGGATGACGTCATCGTGTTTGCCCCAACATTCGAGACACACCTCCAACGTCTTTCGGACATCCTTGCGGTCTTCCGCCGTGCCGGCCTCCAGCTCAACGCGTCCAAATGCCATTTCGGCGGCCAAAAACTTAAGATCCTGGGACATGTAGTGGACGCTGATGGTGTGGGACCTGACACTGACAAGGTACACGCCGTCAAAGAGCGTCCTGTCCCTGGATCTGCGAAGGATGTTCGCAGCTTTGTTGGTCCTGAGTTCTTACTTCCGCCGCTTCATCGAGAACTTCGCTGACATAGCCCGCCCGCTCACGGATCTTCTAAAGACCGACACCTCGTTCTGGTGGGGACTCCGCGCAAGCCACGGCTTTTTCCTCTCTCATTGACAGTCTGACCCGTTGTCCGATTTTGGCCCATTTCGATGATACGGCTCCGACAGAAGTTCGTACTGATGCAAGTGGGCATGGCATAGGAGCTGTATTGGTCCACCAACAGGCCGGTCGCACCAGAGTGATAGCGTATGCCAGTCGCAAATTTTGAGCCCTGCTGAACGCAACTATTTTATCACTGAGCTTGAATGCCTCGCACTTGTATGGGTTGTCAGCAAGTTCCGTCCGTACTTGTACTGCAAAACATTTGTTGTAGTTACGGATCACCATGCTTTATGCTGGCTTTCCACTCTGAAGGACCCCACCGGACGACTTGGTCATGGGCATTACGGCTACAGGAATACGACTATTCGGTCGTCTGCAAGTCTGGTCGCATGCGCAGGGACGCGGACTGTCCTCCCTCGTGAACCTGTTGACCCCCCTGACCCTCGAGACAATGACGACGACCGCGGCGTATTCGCTCTGTGGACTTTCTCAACATTGCTGACCATCACCGCCGTGATCCGTCGCTTTACAAGACCATCAACCCCTCACGCCTTCGGCGACATCTTATTCCAGGTTGCAACATGTGCACGTCTCCCGGCTCAAGCTTTACCATTCCCGTGATCCAAGCTGCATCTAACCTTGTTCCGTCGTTTGCACCGGGTCGGCGCTCTCGCCGCCGGAGGTTAAGTCATTGGCTTTTGTACTTTTAAAATCCAGGTGTTCAGTTATGGCCAACCTCCCCTCCACCAACATGGGCCACTCCCAGGCTGGTACGCAGCCTTGAGAGAGAGACTACGACGACGCTGAAAGCCGTGCGGACGCGCGCGCTGTCCTTGGACATTTTAGCTGCGTTACCTACCGGCTTATCTTTTGCCTGTCAATATATTTTATTACGAGCAGTGCCTTCATTGCCATGTTGCAATATATACAATCACTTACATCAGCGTACACACATACATAGACAGACGCATAAAACTCAAAGAAGGCAAATTTCTATCTTACATTACAATGAACCCTTCAACCAGATGTTGCTTGACCTTTTTCTTGATCATGTTTCGAGATAAAAAAACTCATCACCAAAGGGAGTGAAGTGGATAAAATGTTTGTAGACGAGCTTCAGGCGCTGATGGTTGGACGCCCCTACTGTGAGGGCCTCCTCTAGTCCTGGAAGCCCTGCTCCGCGGTGGCTGCTTTAGCACTCTCCACCAGGCTATGCTGGACTGAGAGGTCGGAGCTTGCCAGCTGGCCCACCAACTGCTCGTACGTTAGGTGATGATTTGGGGTAAGAGATGAGGTTTTCTGACACTCCCATACCATGTGGTACAGGGTGCCGGGTTGGGGATAGAAAATTACACGTAGATTAGTAGAGGGTGGGATACATGGCATGGGAGATAGTAGGGTGAGGATAGAAATTTGTCTGCAGTCGCCGAAAGGCAGTCGCCTCTGCTGTGGATAAATGGGGATGTGGTGGCGAAAAGCGTCATTGTTTATGGCGTTAAAGAGCCACTATGTCCGCGTATGAATTAAAAGTAGCGAGCGAGGGAGAGCGAAGGGGCGGCGTGACTTCGCCTTCTTGAGAAACAGCGCGGTGTGTATGAACGCGGGAAGCGGCGTTGGCCGCCTCGTTTACGTCGAATGACTCGTGTACGGAGGTCCAGATGATTTGCATTTCCGGGAGCTAGCGCACAACTTCAAAAACTTTTATAGGCCGTGGGTGTTATGCGACCTAGCAGGAAGTTGCGGCAGGCGGCTTGTGAGTCTGTCAATTATAGTGAGGTAGTCGTTTCCAGTGGTTGCGGCTAGAGCGACGGGAAGTTCTTCTGCTGCCTCAATAGATGTCGTGGGAACTGTAGCGGCCGTCAGTTCTGCACTGTTGGCGTCGGTGACACTCACGGCATGGGCGGCTTGTTGGTGGTATGGAGGGGCATCCGTGTAAGGAGTACTGGGAGAATAGGGGAAGCGTTTTCTAAGGACTCGGATCCGGGCTTCTTGGAGTGCCTTGTTATAGATGGGGTGTATATTTCTAGGAATGGGTGGGGCTTTGATGTTCTGCTGGTTAGTTAGAGGGATGCGTTGCCTCTGTTCGCATTTTGGGGGAGTCCTGTAGCCGAGCCGGGTCAGTGTAGCCCTGCCAGTTGGCGTGATCTTAGTCACGTGAATTGGGAGATGCGATGAGCTTCTTCTAGTTCATCCCATTTTATATGAACGCCGAGCCGTAGAACTTTTGTAGTTGCGGTTTTTGGAGGCAGTCTGAGGGCGGCCATGTAGGCTTGGCGTATGGCGTTGTTTAGCTTTTCTTTCTCTGCGGGTTTGAGAGCCAAATACGGTGTCCCGTACGTAACCAGGCTAATAAGGAGGGCGTGAAGGATGCGCAGGATGACAGCCTCTTGTAGCCCAAATCGCTGATGGGAGACCCTGCGGACGAGGTGAATGAGCTGGTTAAGAGTTAGTTGCAAGGCAAGGATAGTCTCGGCGCCTGAGCCATATTTTGGTATGGTGAGGCCTACGCACGCATTTTAGGCCTCACCAAAGAGGAATTTATTTAGGGCGTCCGGTACTTGAAAACTCAGTTTTTATTCACCATATTTTGTATGCGTTCGCAGATCTCAAAATTTTACCACGCAATGATTGTAACCTATTTTGTTATCAGGAACAGAGTACGAGTGCATCTGTGAATGCATTAAAGCAGCCGCAGATCTGCTTGGTCTCCTTTTAATATGGAACGTTTTACAAACAATGACTGTGTGCGTAACCATAATATTTCTCAACGGTACGCAAGGCACTTTCTTGCAGGACAAGCTATTTTAGGTGGTCGTACCCCAAACCACATTACAATGAGAAAGTCTTGAGAAGACACTTGAAAAGAAAAAATATAGACGCTTTTGACCAAACAGGCAGTGGATTAGAAATACTATAACATAGGCCTACATTTTTACTAAGTTCAGAAGCAAGTGTGGAAGTATGAACGTGCCATGAAAGATTTTGATTAAACCATCTACCGAAACATTTTTACTAGGAAAGTTGATTGATCGTTATACTCTCATAATGTGTATGTACGCACTTAGTTGCGACGGTGTTGATGGGCTTGAAAATAATATACTTCGTTTATGTTTATCTGATCTTAGCTTATTCACGTGTAACCAATCACGAAGGTTGATTAAATGAGCATTGGCCATATTTTCAAGGGCTGATAATAAACGAGAAGAGAATAAAAGATTAGTGCATCAGCGTACTGTGGTGTCGCGTCGGCGATGGCGCCGAAGGGCGAAGCAGGAGACGTACGCTCGAGTCGAAGAGTGAAGCCAAAGAGAATAATTTATTCAGTCATGTAAAATATATATCCTGGGGTTAGCCCCCTGGTGGTTGAATGAGTTGACATCAAAATCGAAACCAAAACTAAAAACCCCGCATACTACACGTACATTACCAGATTGGGAGAGTTAAGTATGACGGCAAGGTAATCCCTGCCGGACACCACGCCTAAATGCCTGAGCATGGGAGAATGTGTTACTTGTTCGAACATATCGAGATCTATTGCTCGGTATGTCTGCCATAGGTTCAACGCAATTCCCCAAACCCCATAGTTACAAAGTTCTTTAACAAGGGTCTCTACTGTACGCAATCAAATGCCTTGCGAAAAGATAAAAATGGGCCAAGGGTATCTTTTTGGCTGCAATATTATCTAATATTTTGTCTTCAGCAACTTACAGTGCTCCCTCTGTGGACCTTATTTGGGTGCGGACAATCTGTGAATCAACAACGACATTGTATTTGCGTAGAAAATCGGCTATCGTAGAATTGATAGTACCAAAAAAAAATTTCACAACACAGGCAGAACAACAAAAATGGGTCATTAATTCGACAGCACATGTATGTCGCCTTCTTTATGTACTGGAATGACTAGGACAAATTTGAGGCTGTGTGGAAAGACACCGGTGGACCGCATCAGATTTGGAATTTGTGACAATACGTCGCATATAAAGGTGCAGATGTAGTTTAACGGAATCCCTTTTATATAATCGGACCCAGGAGATAAGTCAGTTTTTGAAGAAAGGGTCAATGTAGCTAATTTTTGACGTGTTCTGGGCGTGAAAACTATAGAATTGAGAAGGGCGTGGTGAGGCACAGAGAGCTATTTACTAGAAGTTTGCGTGACAGAATTTCGAGAAGCGACATTAATAAAGTAGTCATTCAGGGCATTTGATAGCTCATGAGCAGTTAATTTAAAATTTTCTCTGATTGCTTCATCACGTTGCCTATATTTGGTTTTATTGGTGAAGTGTCATACCTCCAGCCAAATTTGATGACTATGATTTTGAACGCCGGAAAAACTTCCTAAATAGTAGTCTAATCTTGAATTTTTAAGGTCTTTGATGAGTTTGATGATTCTATATTTTTTAATTCAGCAATATAGTTACATTTCTCCTGCTGAGAAACTCGTTATACATTAAATTTTTCTCTTTTATGCTTCAGTAAATTGAATGCTTCATCCAAGGCTTCTTAAACTTCTTAGGAATAATGTTTGTTTCTTTGTGTAGGAAGGCGGTGTAATATTGGGTTAGGAACATATCAATTAAAGCAGAATATGCTGCATTGACTTCCGATATCTTCACGCAGAAATGGAATAGGATTCGTTTATGACAGTCCTTCAAAGCAAGATCATTGAAATATGTGTTTATATGGGTAACAGGGTTTGTTATGTAATCAAATTTCAAACAATCAATCAAAAAATCTTTAATACAGATGCAAACTGGACAAGATTCCAGAGCTTAAAAATGGATTATGCAGCTCGACGCCATGTAGGCGACAATAAGAAGCCATGTAGGCGACAATCGACTATGATATATCATGGAACACAGCAATAATATCCACACTGCAGTTGAACCGAACACTTAGATTGTCACAATTCAAATCATGTTGAAAGTAATACCTATTTTAGACGAGTAAACATACACGCGGTCTATTGGTGGTGTGAAGCAAAGTATCGGCAAAAGGTCACTAATTCCGGAAGATATTACGCGAGAAGCTGAACAATGGAGATACAAATGTTTTTAATATATCCGTGTTGTAAGTTATTCTAGCCAATGGAGTGGTATAAATAAAACATGCATTAGAGGAAATGAGGCACTGATATTCACTTGTTTGAGTGGCGTCCGATAATTGGTGCATGTTTATGTCACTCATTTTATTTATTTATTTCTTTTTTTATAAATACTGCCAATGTCGGGAGAGATCATGACAGGTGTGCAAAAAAGTACATTGTAGTGAACAAAAACATTGCAGAATTTGATAATAGTACTAAAAGCATAGCAATACAACGCACAATAATAATGTATAATAGCAAAATGACTTCAATAATCATGGTGTGCATTTACACATTGACATGGCGTATGGCCATTAAAATAAAGGGTAGCTTAGTGCAGTCGAGGAAAGGAGAAAGGCTTTCAATCAAATTGGAAGATTCGGATTTGTTATCCTGATAGGGTGGGTGCATAGGAACAACTATTAGGCTCTTAAGAGATATATCGAAATATTCAACATTGGGATTTATGATTATAACATCATCATTCACGGAATATAAGTGACATTTTTAACATTAGCAGCAAGCCCACCCCCTCTTCTATGGGGCCGTGATAAACCATTGCGAACATAGCTATCGAAGGAAAACACATCGCTTCAGTGCTAAACCATGTTTCTGAGAAGAAGAATAACGTCGAACTCAACCGACAGTGGACCCAATAAATCAACCAAGCTCGTCTCGCTTGTTTTTGTTCTACTGAAAGTAACATAGAAGGGTGGTGAAAACAGTTTTTTGTTGACACGGATAACGCTAGAATTGTGGTCGATTTCGTACGGGCAGGGTAAACATGCGTGGTGACAAATCAGGGGTGACGAGCATGCCGGGAACACGTCTTCACTATTTAGTCACCTAGGTCTTATCAGACAACCACGGTATCCTCACAACGTTCATTTGTTCGTCTTTCCTCGCAAAAACCTTCCCTGACCGGACAGACAAATTTTCATGCCACTTCTTTTTTTCGGCAATAGCGGCACCAGGCAGCTGTTTGTTGGCCTAAGTAAGATGCTCGTTGACATGCTCTGCGTTGGTCTGAAATAGCCGACCTGCTT
Source organism: Haemaphysalis longicornis (assembly GCA_013339765.2). Lineage (NCBI taxonomy): Eukaryota > Metazoa > Arthropoda > Arachnida > Ixodida > Ixodidae > Haemaphysalis > Haemaphysalis longicornis. The sequence goes on along the minus strand of JABSTR010002047.1, from coordinate 1,724 downwards.
AGTTACGGTCTTCTGCTTCCCAGCATTAGCATGAAGTGCGTGGCGCCTATTCCTTCGGACAAGGTAACCACGTTATGGGTCTCGCCTGGCTTCTGTGGAAAGACTGTGGAAAAAAAATTAGTTTGGGCAACTTGATTAAAAAAATTCCCCCCGCACCTCCCGAGGGGGATTGTGAGGATGCAGAAATGCGAACGTCGAAAGCAACGTCCTCGGGTACCATGCGAGGAAGGCACCGCACAACCTTCGATACGTCGATGGGCACGTTCACCGCCTGTCCCTTGATTCCAAACTGCCCGTTGCCTCGAGTCAGCCGCCTGATGCTCATGAAGGGGAGTCGAGGCGCGATGAGCCGCTCTTTGACCGGGTTCAGATCGGGAAGATGCGCCGGCCGAGGAGGATAATGGTAGCCAAAACTCACGCAGCCCTCCTCTTCGCAGCTTTGTCTTCTTCTCCTTCTCCTTCTTCAGCGGTTCCCCTACGGGAAGATGACGATGGTGGTTGCACGCGAAGCTATCTCGTGATGGATTGTTTGGTTGGCCAATCCCTAGGGGGATCATGCCACATTATATAAGACGCGCTGCGCACGCCGGCCAAGGGACGCACGACGACCCCCGACTATAATGCATTTCTGCATAAAACGTCTGCCCTTCCACCTGTGAAGAGGTTACCTGTAAAGCCAGACGCAATCCACGGAATGCACGAAGCAAACACGTTCGCTTGCATTTGCGATCAATCATATGTCTTAGAAAATTACCGGCAAAAAACTTCAAAGGACCCAAGCTTTTGTCTCCTAGACAAGCATGATGTGTCTGCCTTACCCACGCAATGTGCTATCTGATCGTGTGTGCAACACACCACCCAATCCTCTCGACCAATCAGAGAACACCGGACAGGCCGCATTGGGGTCGTTGGCGTCCAAGTTAAACCCTCCAGTAAGTGCATGAAACACAAGTGCATGAAACAATCCCCCCCACAACCGGTGCAACCGGTAATGCACTCTGGTATACGTAAAAAAAAACCTCCAAATATCGTTGTCAAGGCCCTTTAGGCTGAACACGGAATATTGGCCTACGTCGGCCTTCCAAGCAAGCAAGTTGCATTAATCGGGAGGGATTCGGAGCTACGCGATGAACTGGAACTTGAGCTGAAACTTGAGGCTTTCCGACGTTTTCGCGCGCATTTTGCGCTACTGTACGGGCCGACGCTTTTTCAATCCCTGCTCTTCCTCTAAACGAATAAAATGCGTCCGTCCCATGGCGAGGTCAACCATGAAAGCCGTTATCTTTATTCTAGCAGACCATCATGTCAACGTTCATTGTCATCGCTCGTAGTAGTTATTGTACTGGGTTTATATCAAGTGAGGCCAAATAACTCGAATATTGAGGAGAGCAAACAGGGAGCATTTAGTCATGGGTCTACCGGTTTTTAAACCTTCCACCAGCACAACCGCCGTGTCATCGGTAGCGACATGTAGCCCAGCTGTGCCTGCACGCCCTCTCTCTTTCTACTCCCGACAAGTGCGTGCTTAAACCGGCAGCCTTCGATGGGCCATTCTTCGGCATGAAACACACAGGGGAAAATATCCCTCGCAAAGCATTTAAAAGCTGACGAAATATGGTCATACACATTCTTCTAACCGGGCAATTGCCTGTTAAAGCCGGTAGTAATTTGTACATACAATGCTAATTGAAATATGAGGCGGCGTCAGAGTTACCGGAGGCTTT
>JABSTR010002046.1:0-56484 GCA_013339765.2 Haemaphysalis longicornis | reverse complement strand
CGGCTTTGCCTGCAAACAAAGGTGCTACACACATCTAAGTTAGAAGATAAGATGGATGAACACACCTAAGCAATGTTACCATATATCAAAGAAAAGGCTAATTCATTGCTGGTATTAACACATTGATGATTGAAGTTTTTAAGTTTAGAAGGTAATTTTTGTGTCTGTCAGAAGACTACATCATGAACGGATTTCTTTCGGTTGCATCCAAGCTTGTTTATAGCTCACAGCTGAATACTACTACTGTACCTCGCCCCGGTGGCTCAATGGATAGCACTCAGCGCTGCTGCAAAGCAAATACGCTGACTCTATCTCGTCCGCCTGTGCTACTATTGGGATTGAGGTGGAAAAAAAACGCCCGCTTGTCCACATTTCGGTGCCCGTTACAGTTCAGAGGTGGTCAAAGTATCTAGTTCTCTCTTCCTCCATTATGGCGCTCTTCAAAGCCCATACATAGATTATGGGGGACAAAACCCTACAAATAAAGTGTTAAATTTACCACCCAATGGCCTATAGGGTGTCATGTTCAGCCATCTTTAGGTAGTTGGCCTACTGACATATCTGAAATGCACTCCCGCCTATAGTACCGAAGGTGTTTTCAAAAAAGATGGTACTGGCGCGTCAGGTCGACACCTTTAAATTAGGCGAAATTCCGTATGATTCTCATTGTGCATGCAGGAAAACTATGTATGTAAGTTATTTGTGGAAAGTAAGTTTCTCCAATTCTGAAAAAAATTCCCGCAGTCGGCTCGGGTCACTGGCCGCGTTCACTCTAAAGCAAAACTGCTCCAGCTATCGGCCTAGTGCTTTTTATGTGAAACTTCTTATACTCTCAATTATTCAAGTGCACGGCCGGTTTTTTTAATAAAAATTCCCGAATGAAAAAAAGTTTTGATAATTACCCAGAGTGTGAGCCTTTTTACTCTGAGTCTAAACAAGTTAGGTAGATCAAACTTTTTATGCTATTCTTCCATTTTTTTATTCGGCGCGTCAAAATTTGTTTATGGTGGTCCAGATGGTTGAATTTAAAAAAAGCAATCCTTCAACTAGGTACGCTATTTGGTAAATTTTGGAATATATTAAAATAACCCACCTCCTATTTCTTCAACCTTTTACAAATTAAGCCAAGGCTGCTCTCTGTTCTCTACATCAAAAACATTTTGCAATATATTTGTTGCTTTGCAGCAACAAAGGTCTAAAAATCAGGCCTTGTTAGCAGTATTGTCCGGCAAAATGAAGTGGTTTGTAATTCATGACCGCAATGTAAGGAGAGAAATGGTAGTTACAACGAGAAAGCTTTACGAATATTGCGGCTAAGCGTAATTTGTTGTAACTATGAGTGACTAAAGTACCAAGCATTTAGACAAACTATAGGAAGGTACCCGAATGGTTCGTTCTGGTAGCGCACGCGCTCTTCTGGAGCATTTCTTCATACTGTGCTCAGTGTTTTGTTTTTGTGGTGTGCTTTGTGTAGTCACTCGCCTATTCAGGATAGTAAGACAGATAGGGAACTCTGGGAAGCGAGTGGGCAGCTAATGCTACACCTGAACCTGAGGCTAGCATGCAGTGTCCGGAAAAAGTGTTCCGGCGGAAATAAATAAGTGCTGAAGGATGGCGGCTGAACTTCCTGCCTATCTACCCTCGGCGGTGGCTTCCTGGCTTAGAGCCGTTGTTATGCTGCTGAGCTAGAAGACACGGGTTCGATTCCAGGCGCAGCTATGCTTCTGTTGCGGAGGCGAAAAGCAAGAACGCCCACGTGTACGATTTTCGGCGCACGTTAAAGATCCCCCGCGGTCAAAATGAATCCGGAGCCATTCACTACGGCGGCCTTATCGCCTTCTTGCGTCGGCTTGTAAAACCATACACTCAAGCAACCTTTACACATCTCCGACAGATGTGAACTCAAGTTTCCAGCAAAATGAAGAAGAATCAACAAACATATAAATGACCTTAGCCTTTGTGAGCGATAAAGAGTGGCGTGGAAAACCGCCCCATCCAGGAATAGTTTCTGCGTGATCATCACCTTCGGCGATTTACGGACATCCCCTAGCCCCTGTAGGGTAAATAGCACAAGAGTTGTGAGGAGCGTGTATTAGTACTAATTATTGAAGACAGCAAAAATTCTCTGAAGAACTTTCGCCGCGTGAAGGATCGGACCCCATAACGAATGATCCTGTTCATCCACCTAACCATTAAAAGCATCCTGTCCTATATTTGAGGTAAATATACGGGCGCCCCCTGGGACTGTTAGCATCTAAAACTCTGGTTTCCACTAACCCGTCAATATGCCACTTGGATTTCGCCTAACGGGCTTCGTACTTCACGCTAAAAGGAACTTCTGTGAAGACGTACGGCCCTCCTCATTGCTAATGCTCCGCAGAAGCATTCGGTGCAACAGTCATTCCCGGGAAACAGTGAATCGTGGACTCACATTTTCACTAAACAGACAATTGCACACGGGTGCTGATCCCGAAGTTTGAAGAAAGCGCGTGAGTACTAGGTCAGACAACTGAAATGCATATAGCTTGAACAAAAACATGATTTGCAATTTGGTTCTGTAGAGTCATTTTTGTATCAGTCCGTGGCCTTACTCTGTTTCAACAAAAATTTTACGGCAATCATTTAAAGCCCAGAGGTCTTAAAAGGCCCGATCTCGAATTGCGCGAGGAGACGCCACCAGTTGATGATTATGTACACGACCAAACATGCAATCGTAAGCCGGAGCTTCAACACAAGATTTAGTTCAAGGTAGTCTATTTACGCTGAATGTCAATGAACTACGCTCACCGCAATGTTTCTTTACCGATTTGGTCTTTTTACCTCCATTTCGCACCCTACATTCTGTCATAGATTCTTTCAAACCACTTGAGCATGAAACCGCAATACTGCTAACAAAGCCATATTTGTCGCTTTGTAGCTGCAAAACAACGAAAAAGGGCATCTTATTGTTGATGTAAGCCATAGATAGTTAATTTGGCTTTAATTTTTGAAACTGTAAAAAAACGATGGACTGTTTAATTGGCTTTCACTATCACCAAAATATACCTAGCTGCAGCAGCGTGTTTTGTTGACAATTACCGTTTTGACCACATAAACAGAAATTGGCAGAAATATTATGTAGTAATAGAATAATATTACTAAAAATTAACCACGTAGCTTGTTGTGATTCAGGAGACAACAGCCCCACATTTCGGCAGTTCAATAAAGAGTATTCAATCCGAGGATCTTCATTAAAACTATGCCCCGCGGGCGAAACCCAAATACGAAACCAATTACAGTATCTAAAATCTTGATTTAAAAATAACTATGGCGATAGCTGCAGTAGTTCTTGTTTAGAGCGGGAGAAGTTTCAATTTTTTCATTAGCCGAATAATGCCCAAGAAACCTGACATGAATTTGGGAATTTTTTTGCGGTAGGAAAATTTTTTTCCACAAAAGCCTGTTATATGTTTCCTATTGCGCACAAGGAGCTGTATATACAGTTTGCGGCAAATTTAAATATGTCGATTAGACACCCCTGAACCACCTCTCATGCAACACACTGCAAACCTTTTTAGAAATGATTATAAAAGAAGCAAAAAAATATTTATAGCGATTAGAACACGTCAGCTTACAACAACCTTCATCTGTCTTAGCAATTCCTACTTTAGCCTTAGGAATACCGGTAAATTCAAATATCTGATACCGTTCTTGTGTTTTTTCCAAAACATTTTAATAAAGCTCCTTTCCTCTTGCACCTGTACAACTTTTTGTAAAAGTCGGATAGAATTACCTATCGGTTGGGCACACCAGTTTTTCTTTTTCTGATAACAAAACTGCAAATGTATAAGATACAGTACACATATACCCTAGCAAAAACCCGAATCAAACTAGATCAGAAGTGCCAACGTCCTGATAATGTGCCCGCAAACCGAAGCAAATCATTTGTATCAGCAACTCGTTTTCCCTTAGTGGATGCCTTCATTCTCTTTATATTTTTTTGTTCTTCACAGTAAACGATTATACCTGGAATACAGAAGCAGAAGTTTCGTAAAGTTATTCCGCCTTGTTCGCCTGAGAACGTCAGGAATTCGGCAATGCAGGTGTGCTAGGGCAATTACTTAACCAGAAAATCTAAAATTCCGGCCACCAAACAGCAAGAAAAAGAAATGAACTAAAAAGAAAACTTTCAAAGGAATCTATGAGCTTTCTTCTACAGTGGTTTACAGTATGGCGCCATCATTAAAAACACGATGTTTGAAAGATAGTTTTTGAAATGACAACCAAACGACTATATAAAGTACAGACCTCCGATGAAACACCAGGTATTTTAAAACGGTAGGGAAACATGCACGCGATGATATTGCACGCCTTAAAATAGCACTGAGTAGTACGTTTTCAGCTGCCCGCTCTTCTCTGCATCTTGGTGAAACTTTTCAATGAAAGTGGCAGCGCTCCGTTTTTTTCAGAAAAGTTTTTTACTCTTTCCAATGATTGAGAACGAGCCATTTCCTTATACTTACACTCGTCGGCCACTCAGTGAAAGGAAGCGATATTCCTTTCCTGCCTCTATGCTTCCTTGGGGTTTTGTTTTCGGGAACTGCCATTGCAAGGCCGGCCCCACTGCTGTCCTGCTCACGTTCCTCTCTGATGGGTGTAAAAGGCTTCCGCACCAACTCTTCAAAGTGCCATCCCTAGTTTGCATAGCTCAGTTGTTTTTGTGCGCTACTGGCAGGCTTTACTACTTTAGCGCAAGTGTAGCGCGAATACTCGAAATGTTTCGTCGTTTTGCTTGACCTTCTAATTAAACAAGACATAGGCGCAGAGCAAAGGAGAAGAGCTAATTTGATGGGATGCGTGGCGATGCGATCTAAAAATTGCCATCAACGTAAACACACTAGCATAAGGAATCGTGGAGCTTGTTTGGTAACCGAGGTTTTAAGATAAGAGAAGCATTATAGTGTTCGGGACGTTTACCTTTGGCGGAAGCATGAATTGGGAAAACGGAGAGATGATTTCGACTAATTGGATACAGCCAAATGGGATACCACTGCACACAGAGGGAGAGCCAATTGGGAGCAAAGAAACTATAGGAGCGCGCATGACGTCACACGACAAGCTCTTGCGAGCCAACCTCATCCTTCGCCACATCCTTAATCCCTGGAATCCTACTAAGTAGTGTGTCATGGGAATCGAAATCAATGGTAGTGGTATCATTCAGTCGTTATGGGTCGCTGTGAGAGCAGTGGGAGCGACATCGACACAAGCGACGTACACCATTTCTTGCCTGTCTGTCAATGGACACCTGAGGGGGCACTGTTCTCCTTGCCGCCTTTAATAACTGGCAGTGCATACCTTGTGTATCCCAGAAAACCAAACTTCTAGCATATACTTCCATTATCAGACCCAAACTTGAATATGCATGCACAGTTTGGGACCCTCATACTAAACTAAATATTCAAGCATTGGAAAGGATCCAGCGGAAAGCAATACGTTTTGTAACTTCTAATATCATAACAGCGACTCGCCCACAAATTTAATGACTGAACATGGCATTCAATCGCTTGAAAAGCGGAGAAAAAACTTTCAGACTTAATTTCTTTTTAAGCTGTATACCAGGCAGCTTTCACTGGATCCTGAGCCATTCCTACAACCTTTGGTGACACGACTAACAAGACATCGACATGAAAAATCGTTAACACCTTATAATGCCAGAACTAATCTTTTTAAAAACTCCTTCTTTCCCCGTACGATAACGGATTGGAACAGCTTGCCTTTGTCATCACTACAGGCTACCCATAGCATAGATCTAATTTAGTGATTTTGTTTTAAACTAGCGGTTCCTTGATTTGTGTAGTGAACGGTTTTTTACGTATTCTTGTTTCCATGTAAAGTTCTTTTTCTTTAACTAGCGGTTGCTTGATTTCTGTAGTGAATTTTTTTTTGTTGTTTCTATGTTTGATATTTTGTTTGCCATAATGTGCGGCTACATTTTTGTGCTGTTTATTTGCGTGTATTGTATGTGCTGTATTGCCCCTCCTGCTTGGGCCCAAACTGGGCCTGCAGTATGTACTAAATAAATAAATAAATAAATAAAAAGCCAACATCAAGAAAGTTTCAAAATGCGCAGCAATGGCGCAATTGAGGCCGGAACGGCAAGAGTATCTGTGTGTTAACTGCACGTTACCGTGAAAGTGATACAATAAATGGAATCCGAGGTCGCACTACAATGTCCAGTCTTGTTTCCTGGCAGTCTTGTTTCCACAGGTGCCATTCACATGGTTCTGTGACGTCCTAGCGAAATCGCATGAAAGAGGCTGGGGAGCCCCCCCTACCTCACTTTTTTTCTTATATGCTCATTTTTTTAAGTCTCCTTTAAATTGGTGTCACTGTTATTGGTACACAATGCAGTCCTTTCAGGGAATCAGACTTGTATTTGGCCTTCACAGTTATTGTAAGTTTGCTGCTATGGATTTTAGAATGTAGTGCCTGGTATCACGACCGGAAGGATCCACAACTTTCGGAAAAGATTCCTCCTGTCACGCTCTATGGCACAACCGCATGGGCATGGCGCTTTGAAACGACTGGACGTCCATTGTCCATGCCACCAATCCTCCGAGCCCGCCTTCTGATGCGAGATCTTTCCCGCGTTGTTAGTGCCAATTGGTTTTGTTATTTTGTAAGAGTGATACTAACCAACAAATCGTTTCAATTCAGCGCAGCGGTTACGCTCGGGTGCCAGCTAGAACGTCTCTCCTAATGCAAGCAGGCGGGCACAGTGACACCCTACACTTTACTGGACCTCCTGCGTCGGGCATGCGTGTGGTAAGATGCTGTTTTTTCACTTAAGAGGTATTCACACGACGGAAAAATCCGCGTTTTGCTCCTAGGAGCATGCCTCACGTGGACTCCTACGTCACGGTTTCTCTACTGCGCACCGCTCCCATCGAGGTCGGAGCTTCTGCTCGCGAGCTACCAACGATCCGATGCATGGCGGCGGAGGCGGCGTGATCTCGTCTGCTCGTCGCGCTGCTGGCCGCGACTCCAGTTCTACAGCGGTTGCAGGCACTCTATTTTTAATTCTTCTTATTACAATGGACGCTAAAATGCTCCGGCACACGACAGGCGCACTGAGCGAGCCGCGTATACCACCACCACGGTCGCTGGGCGAGCGGCGGCCGCGGCCGCGAAGTGGCGCAGGCCGGCGCAGGTAGCTCGAGCGATAGCTTGTTATCGCTCCCCAAGGACGCAAACACAGCTGCACATACGAGAAAGGTGATAATGATGTATGGAAGTCGCATTAAAAAGGGCCCATCTCCCCGCGAGGGGGACTCGAGTAAATGCGTCGCATAGGGGGGTGTATTGCGTTAACGTTTAGTGTTTGGGGAGTTGGGGGTAGTGAATGCGTTGTATCAGCAGCTTTCTTGACGTAGTTTGAATGGGTCAAGGATATAAGGCGCGTTCGTAGCCTCCATTCTGTGTCGGTTTTGTGGCGCAGTGGGAAGAGCACCATCGTACCTCGCGTTCCGCCCACAGGTAGTGAATGCGTTGAATCAGCAGCTTCTTGACGTAGTTTTTAATGAGTCAAGGATATAAGGCGCGTTCGTAGCCTTCCATTCTGTGTCGGCTTTGTGGCGCAGTGGGTAGAGCACCATGTACCTTGCGTTCCGCCCGCAGGGTCGTGGGATCGGAAGCAGGCGCCGGTAAGTATTATTTTTTATATAGTGTAGGGGGAGGGGTGCGGACTGCTACGGACAACTAGAAAGGGTGACATCGTGAGTTAAAGAAATGCTCTGCATTTAAAATCGCCGTCTTGTCCGCTTGCGATAGCGGCAATCGAATATTCGCCGCAGTGTTAAGCCTAACATCGGTATGCGGGCCCGTAGGCTACCGGCCGGCTGCTCCCAACGCGCGTATCCCCACCCACTGCCTACCGCGTCGCGCGCCGTTCTCTACCGCGGCAGCGCCTGCATCGCGTCCACTGCCAATTTTTGGGGCGGCTGACAGGATCAGTACGTTGGGCTTTAGCACAAATTGCCGCCGTAGCGGAATCGGCGGTGCTACGGCAGCTCTGATAGGCGACTGAAAACACTGATGTCCGTCCTTCGGTTGCGTCCGCCGTGTGAGCGAAGGAGCCGGTCGAGCGGAGGTGCGCCGACGGTGACGTCACCACCTCCCTTGGATATCTCCGCTGGAAAGCTCCCTCGCGTGAATACCCCTTAAAGTGACCCTGCATCAGTTTTTCCAATTTTTTTTTTCAATCCTAATATTTGCAGAACGTGGTCGACGAAAACATCGGGTTTTCATAATAGGGAGTCGAAAAGTACCTCACCCAAAAGTATGACTTGGCCCATCACAAAAATTACAAACGTGGAGGAATGATGTTTTTCTCTCTTTCGGTATCGGCGTTTTTAGTGTGCTGGAACTACCTTATTACAGCAGCGTAACGGCTATTCGCCGGCTCTCTAGCTGTTGCACTAACAAACGCATTGGATAGGCACTATAAAAATAAAACCCAGGACCAAATCGGAAACTAAATCCGTAGCTGCTGTTAAACGCAAATCAGATAGTTCCTCCCCGTGCGGGATATAACTATAGCTTTGCAGCGCTTCCAGACGCGAATGAAATAGTGAAAGAGTTTATCAGAAGTGTTCAGAGTATCCATAAATAAAGTTGTCAGTGACTGTAAGGTGGGGTTTGACATCGACAATAGCATGCTTGCAAAAAGTCAGCACAAGGGGACAGCAACAACCGAAATATAAGCAGGTATTAACAAATATGTTTCTTACTGCGGACAGTGCGCTGGATCGCACTGCAACAAAGAAAGTGTTGCACGGTTCTTTTCTTTTTAACAAACGCGTTGTTTTGATTTGCAATGGTTCGACACTTCTTGAGTCATTTTGCAATCTGGAGTATTCCATTTATCGTCAGTAAAAGCAGTTGCTCCACCTGTAAACAACTCCTCTCCTCCATCCCGCCTTTTTTAGCTGCACACGACGGAGGGAATGAAGAGAGAAATTAAAAATATATATATACCGCAACGATAAAGCGCTGCGCTCTGTAAATTGAAAGCAAGACCTGCTGGGATCGATTTCAGTTCAACGGCAGCCGCGCTTGTCGGGTCAAGCTATCCCGAGCTGTTTTTCTTTTCGCTAATTGATTTGTCAATTTGGGAAACAATGTGTGGCAGTGTCCCGACAAAGTTTTGATTTTCTTTTTGCTCCTGCTTCCAACCAGCTTTATCCCGTTTTTCTATCGGTGGGGCTTTTTACTTGTGGTCGTGGCGGGGAACTGCTTTTGGTCTTCCGCATCCTTCTGGCTTCTCGTGTCTTTCCTTCTTGCGTCGACACTGCTCTCGCCATTTTACCGTGAAACATCGCCTTTGCTCTCTGGGGGCCAGTAGGGCCTTTGAGAAAATCGGGACATGGAAGAGCATCAGGAAGCCGTGCGTCCTCTGGACACAATGCCTCGCACAGTATTGATTTACCAGCGTGTGTCAACTCTTATCTCGGACAGATGAAACCTGCTCGCGGTCTTTTCCTCGTCTATTTAGGGAATAAATTGATTTTTTGGGTTCTTTTGCAGATTAAACACATCTCGAGAATGAAAAACAAATATTTTGTGAAATATACGGAATACGTTATGTCTCACGTGCCGGCCGAGAAAAAGCAAAAAAAAAACGCGCAAATGTTGAGCTTTTGTAATTTAGAGGTTCCGGGTTTCCGTTTTCTTCAGCGTCTAGTAGCAATTTCTCTGCGATCAAATACAGCAAAGACACCCGAGCCCTCCTTGTTGATGCCCTTGAAGTTCCTTCAATCAGAGAGCGAATGCACGAAGCAGTCTGAGGGATGCGAAAGAAGTAGCGTACAATGCTTACGCGCGCCCACAAATTCCCACCATCGTTACATTTCCTATTCCTTCGTTTCTGGTCACCGTTTCTATGATTCAGAGCATTGGGCAGACTCTCATGTAAGCATACATCTAGGCCTAACGTTACGTAGCCATAACGATGAGCTTCGCGACCAGTCAAAAACGCAAAAAAATTACTGCACGTATAGCCACGCCTACTGTTTGACGAGGCTGACGTTAAAAAAGGCAGCGCTACGGCTAACTTCAGGCTGCTACGTACACGCGTGCACATCACCAAGCAAACAGAATCATTCCAGGAAACGGATTTTAGTTCGCGTAATTGCGACTCCAGCCGTTAGCCTGTTCAAATGACTGATGTAGGTTTCAGTAGGCGCCTCCAGGATACATTTCAATGTCAGAGGACAGGAAATATTCACCGGGAAAACGTCAGCCTTTTTTTCGGACCTTTTAAATAACCTTAAATATCAATCTCTTATGAGGGAGGGGGGGGTGGCTTTTTTTCGGTTTCAACGGCTTTTTTCCGTCGGCAGTGTTTGACAAGCTTGTGTTGATTGGTGTTTTATATTAATGAGCTGCATAAAAACACAAAATTATTTTTCGAACTGCACTGTCAAGCAGGGTATTAGCTGTGCACTAAACACAAGAAAGGAAATGCGACAGTGCTGCTTTTTTAGTTGATTTTTACGTGAAGCAATGAGCGACCAATAATAAAATCCGCAAACAAACCATGGAGGTTGGAGGCAGCCAAAAAAGGTGAAGCGGGGTTACTGGGCAGACATTACGGGGCCTACGTAAAGAGCAAGGAAAATACTCTCGTAGAGTTAGTCTTCTTCTTACCTTCCTCTTTTCTTCTTGCGTGCCTTTGCATTGCAAGCTTTTTATTTGGCGTTACGCAAGTTGCCATCTTGTTTTGCATGACCTTAATGCTGGAGAAAGTGATATGACTCGCCTTAGCATAAGGAAAAATAAACCATAGGAAGTCCGACAGAGACAGAGAGAGAGGTAGGGAGGCAAGAGGAGGAGGTATATTTTTGTTTCATTTGTGCGTTGTGGAAACGCACGTGTCCGCAGAACGCCGCAGGGCTACCGTAGAAAGCCGACGTGTATGCGGTCTTGGTCTAGCTCATGGTGGCAGCCACACGATCACGCAGGGGGCTCCGCTTTATATGATTTCCTTCCTCGCCGTTTTCGTGTTTCTACTTCTGGGCGAATATCTATAGCGTTGGGTTGCAGATATATGATGTCCGTTTATGATATCGCGCGGACGGTCATTGGCTCAAGGCTCGTAAGCTCCCTGGGAGAGAATAGAAAAAGTAAAAATAACGAGACACATTTATAATTCCGTAAACCGGGCCCCACATGTGGATGGGAAACACGGGAAAAACATTATTCTCGAACGGAAGCCAGTTACCTTTTCTTTCCGAGTTTGCGGTATTGGGTCTATAGGTTATAAATGCCTATAGGAAGGAAGAAAAGAGATAGGAGGAAGGTAGTGAAGTTCACCTTGGTTAAATCCTTAGCTGAATATTCCTTACACGCCGGAAGAGAAATTGGGCGAACGAAAAGAGGTGGACCAGACAGCTATACCCAGGCGCTACATCACTAGGGTGATTCCACGAAAGAAACAAACTACCGCAATCAGGTGCATATTTTTTCATTTTTTATGGCTTATGCGCAAGCCAGAGAATAGCTTCAAACTGCAATCCGCTTTCCTCCAGCATTCGTACTTCGCGAAAAGAAAAGTGCAAATGTACAGGGGTCACACCGAAGTTTCGGTGGCTGCAGTTTTTTTCCAACTTTGGGGCTTCACGCACATCACGTTTTTTCACCGTTCTGAGCAAAACATGCTTGAAAAAAAAAAGCTACACTTAAATGAAAACAGGTCCAGACAAATCTTTGTTGTGCCGCCAACAAAAAGAATATATAATGTGACCAAATTGTAAGTGATAGGTAATGCTCACGAGATGTTTGTCGCGGAAAGCGACGGGCACGGGGGCACGGGCATAGCTCGCTCCTCGTGCTCGTGCGAGCCGCCTCTTTATTAACATCAACAATGTTTGCAAACGTATCTGCAAAATGTCGCATGTCTAGTTAAAAAATAAACATACGCAATAAATGACTGCAGTGCTATTTTCAAAAAAATGCGAAATTTAAAAAAAAAAATAAAAGAACCTGTTTCGAATTTCTTCAATATCGAGGAAACGAGACTCCACAACAGGGCCGACAATTCAGCTGAAAAACATGTTGCATAATTTTGTTTGTAAGAAATTTAGAACAGGCTAAAATCACTAGTTGGGGACGCGTCTGCGTGCGGTCGGCTCCGCTACTGCAGCTGCTTTTGTAAATTTGCGCTTTGATAAAATGTGTCTGTTCGCATTCTGCGGTCACACAAGGAACGTTTCAAAGCTTGGCGTCCTTCTAAAACCGACACCTGCATTTTTTTATGTTTCAGTAATATGCACCAGCAGAGCTACGCCTGTAGAGAAGACCCGCCAAAAAAGTTCTTCTTTGCAGGTGTAACTTTTGTTTTCCCAAAAAACAAAGTAAATAAGAAACCAAAAGTTTTCTTGTTGGGACGACTGGCGTAACTGCTCCCTAGCCGGTCACTGCTAAAAAAGGGGCACTTTTTTAAAAATTGAGAACTGCTTGATACAATAAAAAATTAAAAATATTCAATTGATTTTGCTGTCAAAAAACACCAGAATGTACAAGGACATGCCTATAGCACGCCAAATCCCGGTGTGAAATGTAATTATAATTGCTTTACGGCCACAGCATAAGTAAACTGACAAAAAAAGTCGTACGCGTGAACGTTTTGACACGATTAAAGTGAAATAACGCGCACACCTGGTAATTTGCAGGATAACGTGCCCGTGATTCAAAACAATTTCTATTCTGTTTAATCCTCCCAGAAGACATAATCAAAACCACGAAATGAATGTGAAATGCATATAGCATTTTCTATAACTTTAAATTGCCATAACTTGGACGTTCGCAACCTCAAACACAGTACACCAAATTTCTTTGTCATTTCAAAAGTCCCTCTTGCTGCTGGGCAATGGAACCGAAAAATAGACCGGGGCTCCAGCATAAAGAATAAAAAGCAAATTTAAGACAGCTGAACATATTAGGTCCTTTATTACAACCGACCCTTTACCTAGCCTCACGATAAGTTCACAGGCTCGCGGCATGTTCACGATGAGCGCGACACAGCAACTGCTGGCCTTAAAGAAGGCGTCCATCGAAACAGGCAGTGAGTTTTTTCTCTCGATAGTTGCCGCTGGGAAATCAATGCACCCGCTCCGTTGCACCCGGCCTACACGGGTTCAGCTACGGCAGTCGTCACAACAAGCAAGCAACCTGCTTTTTTTTTATATTAAAAGTTACGCCAACGAAGGCGCGGTTTTTGGCGGGCATCCGCTAAATGCGTTGCTATGTTGGTGATTATTGGTGAAGCATCGGAAATCAAAGAAAGATTAGAAGTGGGAATTTCTCTTCTAGGTGGACTTCACATTTTAAAAGTCTCTGGTGCGGCCGCAGAATGCGAATAGTCTCTTTTTATCAAAGCGGCATTCCAGAAAAGGAGAGAGATGAACGGAGCAGACGGCACGGAGACGCGTCTCGAACGCGGGATTTCATCCGCTTACAACTTGGGTACGAACAAAACGATGCAACTTCTTTTTGAGTAGCTTTGTTGGGCCTTTGGGGGATCTCGTTTCCTCACTTTTGGAGAATATCGAGAGGGGCTTTTCTCATTCTGATTTTAACGTGCGCAGTTTTAGAAAAATCACTGCAGTCATTCTTTTTTTGCGTATATTTATATGGTATATAGACAAGCGATATTTACAGATACGTTTCCAAACATCTCATTTCATTACCTAGTACTTATAAGTTAGTGACTCTTAAGTCCGCGCGCCTAACTTAATTTATTAATTCCGCCCGTCACGTAGGTATCGTTCGGTGGGCATAGCGGGTTTACCTGTATTTTGTTTGTTTTTTTTCCGGCGGGCCGAGATGACTTCGGCAGGAGGCGCTCCCGGAGAGAACGCGGAAGCTTCTTTGTTATTCGCCGCGCTTCTGTGTTCACCCGACGAGCGGGCTTGAAGAGAGCTTCTACAAGTGTGTCGGTCACTCCACAATAGTTAAAAGGAATGTTAGCTTTTGAAGAAGGCTTTCCTCCAGTTCGTTTGGGAAACCGGCGGAGGCAGACCGTAAACACTTTAACGACCGCGATTCAAGCCCATCCACAAAAGCCTCGAAGGGGACAGGAGCTGAAGGTCAATCAAGGACTCAGACATAGGAAGAGGGCACAAGAAGTTCTTTGACTGGCAGTTGCATTGCTCAAAGTTACTGGACGAAGTTTCCGTTCGTCACACGTCTAAACCTGGCGACTCAGCTGCTAGGATGCCTCAATGGGTAGGCAACCAGGCTTTGTTAGGCGCTCCACGCGTTAACAAATGAAAGTAATTTTGGCCTCGTAGGGCGCAATGATAGGTGGCATGCTATGGTAAATACTTTAAGACAAGCCTCCCGACAACCGATGGCCGGCGCAATGTTTGCTTTTAGTTGGGTGATTTTCATGTGTTATATGTGGGCTTTGCAGAATGCCTCCGGGTTTCAGTATGAGAGTGAGAGAGATGGGTCATGTGACGTCTTTGAACCCACCCGTGCACCCAATTGCATAACTATTTTCGTATCAGGTTGCAGTGCGGTGGCTTTAGTCCCGAGCCTTGTTGTGTGGGTGTTGCCGTGGCCCGTACGGTACCCTTCTCTGTGACCTCCATTCCGTATTTCGTGCCAAACGACTGCTCTGCCCTCGTTTATCTCCATCCCGCATGCCTTCACCTCTCATCATGATTCCGAACTGCCTGCCAGGTTTGTGCTATTTAACAACGTCTTCCCGTCCACGTTCCGAATCTGTGCGACCCGCACTTGCTATGTGTTTAGGAAACTTGGAAAGAAGAGACATCCCCGTCCCGACGACTGCGGTGCCGTTAGAGACGCCGACAAACGCGGTGTCGTTCGTATCTAGCAGTACTTCAAAATTCTCCTGCGGACGCGCCGAACCAATCCTTCGCCGTAATAATGAAGAAGGTCGTTTATATGGTGAGGCGGAGGCGTATGCACTACTAAATGTGAAATGAGGATTGTTGTGAGCGAAGATTTATCTCCTCTGAATAGGAGCTGGTGCGAGCTTCTACAAAAGATAACTGGATGGTAGCCAACGAGAGGTAGAGTATTTCAGCAGTAGAGAGGTGCCTACCGTACAAGAGACTATACTGCGATTGCAGTAGGGGCATCCTAAAGTGAATAAGAACCTTACTGTCGGTCATGTGACTTCAAAATGGCCGAAATGTCTGTTTCAACGCCAAGGTAGTTTTATGAAACTGGGCCTCATATAACCTTTTCTCCATTTTTTAAATGAATATCAAAATGTACACTCCTAAGTGAACCCCAGCCAGGG
Source organism: Haemaphysalis longicornis (assembly GCA_013339765.2). Taxonomy (NCBI): domain Eukaryota; kingdom Metazoa; phylum Arthropoda; class Arachnida; order Ixodida; family Ixodidae; genus Haemaphysalis; species Haemaphysalis longicornis. Next base: position 41,171 of record JABSTR010002046.1, on the reverse strand, counting down.
AAATTTTCTTGACAGCAAAATTACATGACGCCGCTTCTTCATTTGGTTTGAAGCTTTATGGATGCAGTGGTGTTAGGTTATAGATTTCTCTCGGCGAAAGCTTAAATCTGGGTGCTTCAGTCCTTATTAAACTCCTTCTTAAGTCTAACCGAATCAACACTTTCCCTATCATGAAGTGCACTGACGTCTCACGCCAACGCGCTAGAATTAAGCGTTTTGGCTAGAATTAGGCATATATATATTAGCTGCATCGCCCTGTGTGTTTTTGTGTTTTTACCGCAAAAGTGTTTTATTCCCGGATACACGAAGATTTCGCTGACATCATGTCCGTCACGGAAGTGACGCTACTGCAACGAAAGAAGCCGCATGTAAATGGTTCCCCCCGGCACTCATGGCCGTGTTGCGGGGAAGCAACTTTTAGGACTAAAGAGTGCGTAGTACTTAGGGTTGTTCGTTTTCGGGTTTTACATTTAAACACAAAAGTGTTTTATACCTCGATACTGCAAGATTTCACTGCCGTCATACCCGTCACGGAAATAATGCCAGTACCCCTTGGCCGAAGTGACCCTCCAGCAGAACGGCGCTCCCCAAGCACGCCCACATGACAGCCGCCGACCCGCAAATCATGCTTAGCTGCATATTTCGCTGTACATTTCACTTTCGTGTTTTACTGATTCCTACGACAGATGACTCAACCACAGTTTTTTTAGTAAGTGTTTTGAGTAACACATGCAACGTCGCATTCTGGGCCAGATATGTGTCATGAAGCTTTAAAGTACGGCGGACTTGCAAATTTATTGAGTATGTCTACTGCGTGGACTCGTGAAATCAAATCTGTCTAAAGCAGCTTCCGCGTTCTGGCCGGTCCCTGAACTCTACTTACAAGTGTGCTTGCTGCCTTTTTATTAGAAACTATTTTAAACACGAAACAGCGCTGCTTTTGGAACCTTTCTAGACGATATAATATGCCAAAATGCGATATGTGGAGTGCGTTATGCGAGTATTTTTGAAGCGAGAATCTTAACTGGGATAAATGAACGCGAAAAGTTTGGTCTGACTTTCTGTATGCTTTGTGTCTATGTCTGTTCCTCGATCCGGCCTTCAATTAAAAAGTTGCACCAGTTGCTTAAACGGAGTATATACGGGCAGACGCGTAAAACGCAATTTAAAAACTGCAAGCCTTAGTCATACATGCCTCCATTACTTACCCCTAAAAACCTTCAACCACATTTGAACACGAAATCAGTACTTAACAAGACGTTCACGCATTCTTTTAGTTTAGAACACCCGTCGGGTGGTTTTACAGCGCAGCTGTTTCACCCGACAAATAGTTTGCTCGTCGAACCAAAAACATCAATATGAGAAGGAGAGTTGTGAGGAGGCAAAAACCCTACGACCAGTTGTGGGGAGTGGACGCCTCAAAAACAAAAACGTGGTAAGGGATGTCTCGGGAATCGTACCCGGGGAATTTACAGCGTTAAACTGCCAACTTAACCACTGGGCCTCTGCAAAAGCCCGAGGGGCGTATGGTTTGAAGTGGCGGAAAACTGATAACTATAACATGCGCAGAAAAATGGCAAAAAAAACTCTTCCATTGGTAGGAATCGAACCGGTTCCACCGTGTTATGAAACGGGCGTCTATCAGGTAGAGCTATCACCACTTGTTTCTTTATTACATGGGAGAATACGCTCACAGATGGCAGTACGTGGACTACAAAGTTAAGTAAAAAAAAGCAGTACAGCACTAATGTTAATAAAAACATATGTACACGAAAATTCTCGCGAACACACAAGAGTGCAAATGCGGGACGCAGTCAGATGGTTGGGCACGTGAATTATACACACCATGTACGAATACGACGGTTTGTCGGAAATGTGACTGTTGATCGTGATGGGTAACAATGCCTATCACATAAGCGATATTGACATAGACTGTACAAACCAATGAACACAAACATGTCATAGGGTGATTCACCAGCACAGCACAATGGCGAAAATAGGATTGAGAAAGGCGTAATATCTATGTCTTTTCAAAACATTCGCTTCGGGATGTCCGAGAAAAAGACAGCATCTTTGCAGTCTTTAAAGTGATGAATTGTCTCTGGTCCAGAACAGGGCTGAACGTCGGTCGACCAAGGTATAAACAAACTCCAGTCTTTCATCCAAGTTGAAACCGGAGGCGTGCGAGTATGTAATTAAAGGAAATATGTTTTAACAACTGGCGGAACACACATTTTACACATGCTATTCAGCAAAACCTGGTACGGGACTGCAGGTACGAAATATGATTATTTTAAAGGCATAGGAAAATGCCCAGAAACCAGGGCATCGGAAATACAATCATGCTAAGCAGTACATATGTACTCAAGGCTAAACTGAGCCATTAGTAAGCCAAACGTCACAACCACTTCTTTGAGGAAACCTCAATTCGAGCTTACAGTATTTTCGTTTGGTCAGTAGCATCCAAGCCAGCCAGCCATGGAGACCTTTCAGAGAATGTTCGAAAATAATCCCGGACCAGCTTCACTAACCTGAAACCTGGGCAGGGGAGAAGCATGCAGGTTATAACTGTATTCTTTGCGCCTTGGCGATTTTGCCCATAGATATAAAACCGTTAGAGGGGAGAGGTCTACAGCTTTGCTGTAAAAGTCTCCTTTCTTTTGAAGCCCGAAGCGCTTGAGCGCGGGGTGCTGGAAAACGAGTGTTCCAGTATGTTTTAAATGCAGAGCATTTTAGTAACTCACGATATCACCCGCGTTGGCGTCCGTAGTCCGCATCACTACGTAGTTCGCACCCTACACTATATAAAGAAATAACACCTTCCGGCGCCAGGTTTCGATCCCACGACTCTGCGGGCGGAACGCAAGGTACACGGCACTTTACCGACTGCTCCACGGAGCCGACACAGAATGGAAGGTTACGCACGCGCCTTATATCCTTGACTCATTCAACCGTCGGCCACAGTTGCGCCCTCTCCCCCGCGTCCTCCTCGCCTTCTCTCCGCTCGCAACACCCTCTCTCGCCGCGTTCGGTTCGCGTTCATGTGGTGGCGCGATTTCGGCGCTATAACACTCTCTCGCGAAGGGCATTGGATTAGATTCGATTGGATTGGATTGGATTGGATTGGATTGAATTGGCTTGGCTTGGCTTGGATTGGATTTGGATTGGGTTGGATTAAAGTGGATTGTGTTGGATTGTGTTGCGTCATAGCCGCGCCACGTTGCGTCGTAGCCTCTCCACGTTGCGTAATAGCCGCGGCAGGGGGTTCACGGCACGTTTCACGTTTCACCATCGACTTCATCGACAATGTCTACGCTGGAAGACAACAATTACAACAAGAACAACCAATACGTAATCCATAAGACTTGCAGGCACGCCCCCCGCGGAAATGCTCTGCATGTGATCGTGCCCCTCGCGAGGGGGATGTTTTCTTTTAGTAAGCGTTAACAAGCGTTCCTGCCCGAATCATAAACGAGTGTCCCGGAGTTTTCTAGTACGCGTTACATTAGGCGCGAGGCGTGAACGAGTATCCCGGCGTTCGTTTAGCGTGTTTTCCGTTACTACCAAGAGGAGTAAACGAGCGTCCCAGTGCTCTACTACCGTGAGTAGTATGAGACGAAAAGACGAAAAAAAAATGACTTCACCGTATTTCTTTTCGGGTAAGTATGCGGCGACTCTGTTGGCGAACGCAACCCAGTTTTCTTTTAAACTGCAAGCTTGGAGTGAACGGAAAAGCCTCATTTTAAATCAATACAAAATGCGTCATGTTTCGGGCACTGGGAACCACGATCAGTGTTCCGGAAGCAGTTGTTCTTGACCCTTACACGTTGTCAAATGAGAAATCCTTAAAAACGCTCAGTGTTAATTTTTCTCAGCACATATCATGGTGCGACCATTTAAAATACCCAGTCAAACTAACCACAACGGCTGGTACCATAACTCGGAGCATTCATTCATTTCCAACCCCACTTAAGAAGCAATCATACCCTGCTCTTCTACTGTAGCTTTATCTAATGGTTGCTGGCATGGGGAAACACCACTAAAAAATATACACACGTTGATTGTATTACAAAAAAAGCGCTGCGAAATACTGAAAATGTACATTACATAGAAAGCACCGCTCCAATCTTTAAAATACATCGAAATATAGAAGTGCAGGATATGTATAGTCAGATATTGAAATGCAATTTTTAAAGCGCCATAATTGGCGAATTATATTTGCTTTTAAACAAAGCTCACATAAAGCAAACCACATACACATACCCGTTCCATCAACAGTCGCCATGGGAAGTTCTATTTTCCCGCACAAATTATGGGAAAGAAAAATTACAGCGCGCTTTGCCTTAAATAATAAATATGTAGCGGCCTCTTCGTCGTCAAAGCATGCGCCCACTACCATCCCCATGGGCCGCTGTGCCAGCGTCAGCAGCGCGTGGCCACGACACGCACGACCAGCCACGCGCCAGAGAACATCCAGGCTACTGCGCTGCTCGGCCGTGTTCTACGGGCGCTCCCCGACTCGCGGGGATTCTGCTGCCACCGAAGCCTCCTCTGCAAATAAATATAGTGTCAGCCGCACCACCACATAGGCTCTCACAATATTTGGTGACCCGGACGTGAGCAGTATGGAGCCCCATTCCGCTTGCCCGCTGCCGCTCTACCCGGCCTTCGAGTGACGCTACCCACGAGCCTGGTTCCTCAAAATTGAAGCGCACTTCTTCATCCGCCGCACTGACTCACAGACCGAGCGCTACCGCATTATGTCCGCCCTGCTTCCGGTCGACCTACGCTGTGAGCCGCTAAAACACGGTGAGCGGCCGTACGACACGCTACAGGACTACGTGATGGCGCGCCTCGGCTCGAGTCTCTCCCACCACAAGGACGCTGCATCGACCCCTTCTACGGTTACCTCGCACGACGTACCGCACGATGGAATGAGAACCGTGCTGACCTGCTTGCAGTCTCCCTCGTGCCCTGAAGACGATTCTACGACCCAACAGCGAAGAGACGTTCTAAGTCAAACCTCGGTACAACGAACACCACATTAACGAACTTTTCAGATTAACGAGCGTTTAAGAAATCCCACGCCGACTACTTATAGTTTTAATGTAAAATTATTTCACTACAACGTACTTCAGAATAGCGAACGTTTCAAAATAACGATCGTTTTATTTAGTTCCGTGCCATGTTAACAACACCTCATTACTACGAACTCATATTTTCAAGGCCGGAGACTCTTAGAAGTCCGTTAAACAATCGCGGCAACCGGGGCAGTGTGCTAGTAGACGACACGGCAAAGCGCAGCGAAGAAGAGGACGTCTTGCAACTTGCTCCGCGGAATGCGGCAGCCGATGCAAGAGGAAGAAAAAGGTGAGGAGAAGAGAAAAAATGAAGCATGAGTAGCCTTCTCCGTCCCGAAAGCCGCGGCCGCGCTATTCGCGTTCAACCCAACTTTTTCTACATTCCGCCGCTGCTCACGTGGCTTGCTGGATCTTCACGGACATCAGCGGAGCTGCAACAGAGGACATTGCCCAGACCGTGAGCGTTCAGGATGAAGAAGTGAAGATGGCAGCGAGGATGGCATGAGCAAGGATGCCTCTGAGGGTGCCGCAGCAGCACCCGAAGACTACGACGAGCACGCGACGACTGCGGATGTGGTGGACAGCATACAAAACTCCGCACATGTCCGGAAAAAAACCGACCGGCCACTGATTCACTCCCCAGGAATGTGTAAGAGTTTGAGTCCTTCGTGCTAGGAAACTTGTACTACTCGCGCTAGGTGAAAATCGCCAACCACTTCAAATAAACCTGCATTGTTTCATGATCACTAGTGCACTTTTTGTGTGTGAAAAATGACTCCAAGGATGCACTGCTTTACACGTAGGCTGTTTTAGGCATTGAAATACTATTTGTTTTCTTAAATTTTGCGACTTTCACTATAACGACCTTTCAGAATAACGAACAATTTTCCACGGTCCCCTGAAGTTCGTTATATCGAGATTTCACTGTACCACCACCCGGCTTCTCTGAACGTCGATTTATTTTCGGCAACTCCAATCTGGCTGCGACCACGCACTCAGCTCCTGTTGATTCCGCCAAACCACTCAAAACAATGGCCTTGCCACATCACCCACCGTTCTACCCTAAGAACCCCGAGTTGTGGCTGATGCAGATGGAGTGCTTTTTCGACCTGTACGACGTCACAGCAAAGGAGGACCATTACTCAGTGATCTACGAGCTCCTACCATCAAGCTTAGCCTCCAGCTTGCCGGAGCCTCGAGACCAGCCCTACGACGAGCTCAGCACCGTCCTCCTGACGCGCTACGGTGGGTACCTCAAACCACCCACGCCAGCCACCCGGCCTTGCACCAACCCTGTCGAGGACATTGTTCCTAACACCAGCACGCTCGCGTCGGCGGTACCACCCGTGATGACACTACTACTACGACCACGCTATGCGCAGCGGACGGCAGCTCAGCGGCAACGATGAACGACTGCGCCTCACACCCCAGCAGTCGGTTACCACTGTGTCTACGCTGCCTGCCTGTTTTACGCAATCACCGGGCTGGCGCCTGAACACATCGCCGTTAACACCCTTCAAACAAGTGTTTTCTGTGGACGTAAGCGCAGTTCATGCACCCAACACGCCGTGTTCGTCCTCACAACAGGAAGCGCTTGCACGAGACGCTGCTTCGAGACGCATCTCGACCATATGTGATGTGGCTGACGCGTCCACTACACCTCCACTGCAGTAGCCTTACACCCAGGAAACGCACACTTTGTCACTGATTCCTAATCAAGACGGAAGCCTGTCCTCCGGAGAGCAGCCACCGTCCCATTCGACCTACCAGTACGAGGACACCGACGGTAATGACGGGGTCACAGAAAATCCTCTGGCCCACGCAACCAACCCCACCCAAACAAATCCAAGGTGCACCTTCACCATTCCCAGCATGGCTAAGTTGACGCTGAGTTTGCGAGCCGCAAGTCCCACATGTGCAAAGGATCAGCCACGAGGTCCATCTGACGAAAGCGCACCCTATTCGGTCTCGAAACGGCCCCCACGAACACTCATGTGCGCAGTCGTGCGTAAACGTCGCCGCCTACGCTGCATGCAAGCGCCCACCCCGAAGGCGGTCTGCTGCGCTCGTAAAACAGCAGGAATCTCACGTCGACTGCCTGCTTCATCTCTGGCAACGCCGGAGGCGCGTGCGCGGAATCCGTCGTGGTTTTCTGGCTCATCACAACTTGCTTTCGACTTCCGCAAGACGGGAACGCCGCAGTCACTGCGGCGTCACGTACAGGTTCCGCGTCAAGCATGCGAACCGACGCTGCGTCGCAGGCCATTCCATCCACTCCAACTTCAACGCTGCTGCTTTCTTCAACGCCGTCGTGCTGTTTTTACACCGGCACACTTACGACGTGGAACGCTGCACTTCCGGAGCACACCCTTCCAGACCCGTCCCACCATCAGCATTAATTTGCACACCCGCGGCAGCCTGACATCGCTTCAGCCCATTCGTGCTCAAGATCGTCCGCTGCTATACTCCCAGCCCAGACCACTGGAGGCAACAATGCCCTCCGAAAGCCCTTAAGCTGACGACGTGGACTGTTGAAGGACCTTGACCGTGGACACACCTTCTACATTTACTTATGCAGCCTTCTTCATGCTCGTGCTACCCTGTGTCTAGTGTGTTGCTCATGTTCTTTTTTTCCTTTTGTCGCGCTCCGCGCTAGGGGGGGAGCCCTGAAGCCGCCTCTTAGTCGTCAAAGCATGCGCCCACTACCATCACCATGGGCCGCTGTGCCAGCGTCAGCAGCGCCTGGCCATGAAAGCAACGACGAGCCACGCGCCAAAGAAGAGAGAGAGAAGGCTCTTTGTTGAAAAAGCAGAGAGTTTTGCCGGCGTTTGCGATCGCCTACATGCTTCTCTGCTAGGGGTCGGGGATGTAGAGAGAACAGGCCCTAGAGAGATAAGGGCAGAAAAAAAAAGGAAAGCAAACTAAAAACACTGGCGTGGCTTGGCGGGCTTGGCGGACTATTTTTTAGATTGTGTCACAGAATTTGTCACAGAATTTACAATTTTGAAATGTGGCCAATGTCCTCCAAATATGAAAACAAACTTTTTAGGGCCTGACGCTGCTTCGAGGGGCAAGTCCACGGTCCATAAGATGGTCTTCAAAGTTACCGGCTCTTGTTCTAGGCGCTCAATATCTTCAAAAAAACGTGATCTTGGTGCCAAGTAGGCCACACATTCTAATAAAATATGTTCGACGGTTTCTATGGAAGAACAGTTATCGCAGTACGAGTTGGTCGTCAGTCCGAGGCGAAAGTGGAAACTGTTGGTGTAAGCCGAGTTCAGTCGTAGGTGGTGATATAATGTCTCCAGCCTACCAGGGAGCTCTCTTGGAAGTTTTGATGTCAATTCAGGGTCAATGACGTGCAAAAATACTTCATTATTAGGTTCGTTGCTGTTCCACAGCAGGTTTCTTTCCCTTACTGCAAAGTGATGGGCCATGGTGGACGCGTCTGTTTTTGTAAAGTACACTTTGCTGTATTTCCGGTGGTTAAGGCCGATACGGGCCGCTTCATCGGCTTTTTGATTTCCAGTAATACCACTGTGGCCAGGTATCCATTGCCATTTTATAGTGTGTCCAGCAATGCAAGCGAGGTGGTGAAGGAAGGAGATATCGGCGGCTGCGGCATAGTGAGGGGAAGACCTGCTCCTCCTTGACAGAATTTGCAGAGCTGCCTTGGAGTCTGTAAAGATGCTCCACTGACGTGGCTGGTGGCGTAGGGCGTCAACAATCGCTTTATTAAGGGCACATAGCTCAGCCGCTGTAGATGATGTTGGTCGCTCCAGACGAAATGAAAACAGTTCACCCGTAAGCGGCACGTACAATCCAGATGAAGAGCTTTGCGGGGATGACGAATCCATCCGTAAATATGTGTGTTTTAGCCGAATGCATTTTATACATGTATTCTAGCACGATATGTAGTATTTCAGTATGGGACATTGTCTTCTTGGGGCCAATTCCAGGGATGCGACATTGAATCTGTAAAGAAGTAACGTTCCAAGGAGGGAAATTTTGAGGCTTTATTTGTTTCGGCTGGTTTGGAATTCACAGGGGCATTCTGCCAATTGCTTGGGCGAATCCAGAGCTCGAGCAGCTTGAGGATATGCGACTTAAAAAGTGATTTCGTGAGTGAAGCCGATGTCTCAGGTGCACACGGAGAGTCTCCTGTTTTCTAATCACGTCAAAAGGCAAGCAACGTGCCTCCGCAAGGGTTCCGACGCTCGAAGATCCCTTCGGAAGCCCAAGACAGATGCGTAAATTGTTGTTCTTTGCTGCCTCAAGACTCGTCTTGCTTGTGTCTGATATTCGTTGTAGGACTGGGAGGCTGTACCTCTGCACACCATCCCCATAACCATTGGGCAGCATGACCATGAAATGACAATCGCTGCCCCAGCGCAAACCCGCAAAACATTTCAAAACCTGAGTGGCCGAAGAAATGCGGGCCCGTAACCGTTTAACCTCGGGTGACCAGGTCAAGTTGCGATCTATTAGAATTCCCAAAAATCTCTGAACTCGTGCATATGAGAGTGCGCGGCCGCCTAGAATCAGAGGATAACAATCCATCATTTTTGTGTGAAGGCCATGGCTACACTCTTATCGGGGGCAGCGTAAGACCACGGGCTGCGAGGTAGCTAGAGATGTTATGGAGGGCTTTCTGTAGGCGCTGCTGCGTAGATCGTCGAGAACGCGAGGCACACCAGATACAATGTCATCTGCATATAGTGTGATCTTCACTCCACAGGGCAGGACTCTCTTGAGTGAAATAAGGGCTAGGTTGAATAGCAGTGGACTTAATACAGCACCTTGTGGCACACCTTTTTTCCCAGCGTAGTAAGATGTGGAGCCGCTTGGAGTAGACATAAAAAGCTGCCGTCCATCAAGGTAGTCCGCTATCAATGCGTATCTTCTACCTCCGAGACCATGGACTTCAAGAGCGGCAAGGACTGCTGCGTGAAAGACCGAGTCGAAGGCAGCTTTGATGTCCAGGAAAATGGCGGTTGCTGTACAGCCGGAATTGAGTGACGCTTCAATAGAAGACACTAAAGTGATAATGTTATCTATCGAAGATCTGTTTAGACGAAATCCATTCATTTCTTGAGGGAAAGTTTTCCTGCTCTCAAGATACCAGATCATCCATGAATGTATCATTTTCTCCACTAACTTTCCAACACAACTGAGCAAAGCAATAGGCCTGAAGGATGCGTAACTTGTTGGCGCTTTCCCAGGTTTTAAAAGTGGTATTATTTTTGGCAGCTTCCACTACGGAGGCACTTTCCCTCTTTGTCATATTGAATTATAAAATTCCAAAAGGCGCAGCTGAGAAGGCCATGAATAACGAGCTATGGCCTCATAGCTGACGCCGTTATGGCCTGGTGGGCAGCGCTTGTTCACATCGAAGATGGCCGAAGAAAGCTCTTCAATTGTAAAAGGAAGGTCAAGGGCTGGTTCCGACACTCCAGAGTACGTAGAGCAAGACACACGCATAAGTCGTGGTGAAGGCGTTGATGACGTTGAGAGAAGTCTGCAATATTCCTCGGAGACTTCTTTTAAGGGTGCGTGCTCGTGCAGCGAAAGGGCAGTGAACGGATGTAGCTGCTGGCTGCGTTTGCGCATTCCATTTAAAACACGCCATATGCATGTCAAAGGTTGCCTCGCATTCAACGAAGCACAGAAGCTCCTCCAACGTTGCTGACGTAGCTTCTTTAGGTTGCGCCTTACATGTCTTTGCGCTCGTCGGGAAGCTCGCAAGTCTTCCATACTTTTGGTTCGCAACGCCTTTCGCTCCGCTCGTCTTCTTATCGCGCACAACCTTTGATACTGGGGATCATTTTTTGGTATATCGCGGCACTTGCTTAGGCTGCGGGTCGTTTCCCGCAAACAAGATGCAATCGTGTCGATGAGTTCGCCGTCACCAGTCTGAGCTGTCACACATCTACTAGTAGCGCTAGTAAATGCGTCCCAGTTCGTGCAGCTCACCTTGTCAAGGCGCCTTGATTGCGAAGCGTCGAGGGCGGTTATCAAAATTGGGTAATGATCACTTCCTCTTGTTTCTATGTCAGTGATCCATGTAAACCGCCCAGCGAACTGAGATGAAACGCATGAGAGGTCAATGCAGCTGGTGACGTTCGGGGACTTGAGGTAAGTTATACTGCCGTCATTCAACACCATGGCTAATGAATAGATCAGCCAGTTTCCTCCCTCTTGCGTTTGTATGCGTGCTCCCCCATAGTATATTATGGGCATTGAAGTCACCACAAATTATGTGGGGTGCCGAAGTAGTCCTAATAAGATTGTCTAGCCGTGAAGCGTCGAAAACTGCGCCTGGTTCGAGGTAGGCGGATATAAAAGTGAGAGGTTGGCGGCCGATAATGGTAGTGCCACAAACATATTCCTTTGTATTATGTGGTGTGACGGCAGTTTCAAGGAATGGCATGTCGTCGCGAAAGGCCACAAATAGTCTACTTGGTTTGTTAAATCGCCGCGAATGCAGTATTTGGTAGCCACTTATTCGAAACTCCTCACCCACACGCGATTCAGAGATGGTAATGAAAGGGAAGCGGTAAGTGTTCACCATATAGCGAAAGGCCGCAAGCTTTGCACGCAAGCCACGCGCATTCCACTGGAAAATGGTAGAGTTCCTGTAATAATCGTAAAGTGGCAGTCCTGGTTCTGCAGCTTGAGTTGTCATGACGTGCCTCCCGATGAACTTTGCAGCGTTGGGTACGAGGCGTTCACCAATGGCTCCAAAGCCAAGACAGCTTCGACCTCGGGGAGGCTTCCGGAAGACGGAAGCGCACGAAGAATTGCCTTGAAAGCGGCGAAGAGCATAGGTATCAGAACCTGTCCGAGGTCAGCAGTGGTGAAGCTGCTGGTCTTGTTTAAATGGGTGTTCCGTGGTCGCGAGGTCTGGGAGGTGCTGGCATTCTCAGGGTGAGCTGTGGGCTTGCATTGGTTGTATTTGTGCGGCAGCGACTTGTGATTCTCCCGAACAGACATTGCGTAGGACTTGTTAGGGGGCGTCTTGATTTGCGGCGACATGTCTGTTTGGGGACAGTTGGTGGACTTGTTAGGTGCTGCCGTTTTGGTTTGCGTAGACTCATCTGCCTCGAGGGCGTTGGTTGGCGTAAATACCATTTCCGGGTTAGGGGGTGGATCCTGTCACCTGGGATTTGTGCCTTGCACTTGCTGTATGGCCCGAGCGAGGGTGGCAGCTTTTTTCTTTGGACATGATCCGTACGATGCCGGGTGCGAGCCATCACAATTGGCGCATCGCGGATGGGACCGTGATGTGCAGTCCTTGTGGGAATGTGACCCAGCACAACATTTGCACCGCACAGGACCATTACAGTGCTTGGCAATGTGCCCGTGTCGTTGGCATTTAAAGCACTGCGTAGCTGCACCCATAAATTTCTGTATGGGGTAGCTACAAAACCCAAGGTATGCCCGCTTGGCAAGGGGGAGTCATTCGCAAGCTCAAAAATCACTGATCCACGTCGCGACTCTGTGACTGTCCCGTTTTCATTGGGAACGTAAGAGACCTGTCGTCTCACAGATATTACACCTTCGTCCCGTAGATACTCGAGCAGTTCACTATCGGTGTACTCTAGAGGCGCGCCGAGAATCTTGCCGAAATTCGCTTAGTAGGCGCGCGGAACAGAAACTCGGATGGCCATACCAGTCATTTCCGTGACCTCAAGAAGGTGATTGGCTGCAGCAAGTGTGGCCACCGTAACTACGAGGGTTCCATCCATGTTCATGCGATGTGTGAGCACTTTTTCTTGAGCGTACGTCACGACTGCTGCGGCTTGAAGGTTCGGATTTAGTCTCCACAAGGAACATCCTTGTTGCATTGGCTGAAACTTCACTGGTATTCCAGCCGGTCGCTTTTTCTTGTATTTGACTACTGTAAACGTAGCCTCGTCGAGCAAGAGAACGCCGCAACGGTGCGCGATAAACTCGAAGCGCGAAAGAACATCCAGGATTCAGCGCTTCTCGGCCACGTTCCACGGGCGCTTCCCGACTCGCGGGGCTTCTGCTGCCACCGAATCCTCCTCAGTAAATAAATTTAGGGTAAGCCGCACGACCGCATCGACCCCCAAAAATTATTTTCACTCAAAGTGTGCATGAGATTTCGGCACACGTTATATCCACGGGGGGTCCAAAATAATCCGGAGTCCTCCACAACGGCGCGCCTCATCGCCTGCGTTGTGTCGGCGCGTTATACCGTAAAGTCAAGATCATAGATTTCACTCAAAGTCGACATTATGAAATTGATCCGAAGGAAAACTGTCGAAATGTGTGTTTAAAAAGTGCTTGTGACTATCTTTGGATTTAGTGTGTTTTATTTCAATGCCATAGCATAAGGTTTACGTATGTTTTTAAGTGGAGGTTTTAATGTTTTATTGTAAGTTTGCTTCTCTGACCCATTGTGACCACTGCCGATGGGTGTCCGGAGCCCGGTCACGCCGCAAATTAGCGGCTTTTGAAGCAGCCCCTCTTTTTCACTGTAATTTCTAAACGGAAATAAAACTGATTGATTGACTGATCTTATGTGATGGCGAGAACCTTTCGCCCTAACGTCACTAGCCTCGAATAGTCTACTTTGAGCTACAGTGTTCTCGATTTAATTCGACGGTTCAAGAAACACCCGCGCCAAAAGGATACTGCCCGCAGAGCAGACGCCGCGGCATTCAATTTGCAGACACTGTCCTGCGTACGTGACTTTGTTGACTGCAGCGTCGCCGCCTATGTATTTATTGAGTTGTTAGGGAAGCACAAGTTCGCTCCAATAAACTTGTTTTGCCTTTAAGACAATTGAGCCATTTTTCGCTACTGGAAAATACATTTAGTAGTTGTCCATCACGACTGCAGGCGACGCAATTACGTGCTGCTAACATTCTATCTCAGTTAAGCCAGATTAAAATTTGTTTTCCTCACTTTTTGGCCGAATTACGAAAACTCTCTTCGTTTTCTTTTAAGTTTTTTACGAACACTGCGTACGTCTTCTGAATATGAAAGCAATTTAGTTTACGCTTTTTTACGTACGCTTTTGTAAAAATACGGACTTTTTACAGTGTACACTTATTCCGAATGTTTGGAAACACGAAGTGAGCGTGATGTTCCGATATCCGAACGGCCAGTGAAGATGTTTTTGTTATCGCAAACTGCTAAATAGCTGCCCCTGTTTCTCATACACGTGCTACTTTCGAATGAATATTCCCGTAAGCACTGTTTATTAGGTGATGTTGAGGGCAAACACTACATAAATCTTTGAATAAAAGCAAAAAAGCTAATGTAGAGGCTCCTGTGAAAGCTACCCTTTTAACAGACGCACTGAATTGACAACAAAATATGTTTTGCAGATTTGAAGGTTTCATTCTTGTACTTTGGGGAATCTATTATCATCACCGCTGCAGGTAAGATATCCCCATAACCGACGCCGGTCATCAGTTCGAGAGCAGCGTATTCTCGCGCTACGTCTTCTGGTGAGGCACCATTAATCCTTGCGAGCGCTTCGGTAGGTCACTCTCTCCTTTCTCTGAACGCCTCTCTCGTCCTCAGTGGTTACAGAATCCCACATACGTAATATACTCAGGTCTTTTCAGCCCATTTTACAAGTTTACTTCGAAGAAATGACGTTTAAAACAGCGATTCGCGACGTACGAGGCTCATGCTCGATTTGTTGGGGCCGATTGGGGGCGACACACTGGCGTGTACGTAGGTCACCCTTTCGAAATTGCCCTATGCCTTCTTGCATGAAGCATTTGTCCATGTCTTTGCATTAAGAAATCGACGACACTATCTAAGTAACGTCCAACAAAAAAGTAGTATTTTCGACTAAGCTCGCATGAAATCACACTGAAAAATTTGTCACCGTCCCCCCCATTCGGAACGGGGTCTCTCAAGCCATGCTTCTTTTTTCAGATGAAACTAAATAGGATTTGTGAACATTGACTAAATATTTAAACAAGCAATTATGTAAGTGGAATCTCTATTCGGTGAACCAGCCTTTCTCCAGACGAGGTTAAATTGTATTTCTCAACATTTAATAAATATTTAGACAAACAATAATGAGAGTTGAGTTTTTATTCAGTGAACCAGCCTTTTTTAACGTGCTATTAAGGCGCTAAAAACCGACAAATCAATTGAAAGGAGGGATAATGGTTATAGCACAAAATGGAAGTATCATCTGTGAATCAAAACTCATAAACAGTTAGTTGTGCCACAGCCATAAATAAAAAATGGTCTACCTTTATCTCGTAAGCCGCTGCGTACGGATATTCCCCGCAGCACTGCAATGGCGAATGCACTTTCAAAACGACCAGACCTACAAAAAATATATCAGGACCTCGTGCAATCCTCATAGGATGCCAAAACTTCCCGTAAACAATATTATCGCCACAACCACGAAGGCCTTACTACGTGAAGTAAGGACAAATATGACCAAATAAAAACCAATATAAAATATACGACAGAGCTTTCCGCAAAATACTCAAAAGCAGTCTTTGTAGGTTTGCCGTCACTATTAAGTCCTTCTAGGAAGACTGCGAAGGAACTCATTGTAAAAAAAATCCGACACTAAAGGCCGCTTGCATTTAGCCTTGCTCAGGGCTTACATTTTGTTGAAAATTCTGCCAATGTCTGAGCGCAAGTGTGGATCGGTCGTGATTATGCCCAATTCTTATCCGAAATAACGTTCCTCGCGATTGGGATATATATCTGCTTTGAAGTATTCGCCTCACAACGGTTGGCGTGGTGTGAGCTTCAGTGTGGATATTTCGGCTGCAGCGAACGTCTAATTTTTGTTTGCAGTGGGATGTTTTCACAGCGCAGCTATTCTTAGTGAAGGGTTTCACGCGAGAAGGCGTGATAACACGGACAGAGAGATGTGGAGAGGACAGAACCAATCAACGCGAGATCAAGCGCCCAGCCCGAGTGCAGTAAGAGAAAATAAATTTTGTACGAGACGTATCTATACCAGCAAATATGGTGGCAATATTTGCACTTGTCATCAACATTGTTGAGAAAAAAGAAAACAATAGGCGCACACACTAAACTTTCTTACGCCTTTCTTGGCCCGAAAGGGTGTACGAATCTTGTCCCATGGCGATCTCCTTTAAATGTGTTTTTGCTCTAAAAGGTTGTAAGGAAGAATAAAACGTTTTCTGTGAACACCCCAAAATGGCGTCACGTTGCTTGCATCCTAACATGAGGGTGCTAAGCGACGGCGCTCGCGTGAAGGCGCGGATGGGCCGACCGTATCATCACTTAGAACTGCGTTAAACACGCCCAAATACCCGTAATAATTAATTCACCGCAAAAGGTAAACGTCTTTTTTTTTGCAGTTGTAGAGTTCACTATAGGGTTTTTTTTTTATAGCAGCAGGGGAAAAACCTGGCTTTAAAGGCTTGCAGAAAAACAATTGAATGATGTGCTTATCCAAAATAAATGCAGTTATTTGTAAGCAGTAACAAAAGCATACAGATTTGCAAAGTTTTCTTAATTGAAAACTGTTCATTATTATTAAAACATTAAGCGTTTAATTAACCCCTAACAAATATTACCGGCTTACAACACTTTTAAAGAACGGTGTCATAATTTTAACATTTTTCTTCCTAAAAGGGTGTAAAGCTGCAAATTAGGGCGTTGCAAACAAAGAAACAGGGCGGTAGGAGAAACGGTGTAAGAATAAGGGTGTAAGATGCCTACAACCTAAAAGGGTGTAAGAGGCCACTAACTTTAAAGATATTTGATAGGTTTATAGACATGTGGACAATCTTTCTACAAGCTGGGGTGTGTTTCGTAACTCACGATGTTGCAAACAATATGAATTGAAATAATTTATTTCCAGTGACGACGTTTAAGCTTGGGCCAACTTCGGTTGCGCTTGCAAAAAATACCAAATTTAACAACTGCGCCCCTGTTAAGGGTGCACCAGCACAGACAAGCTAAAACAATGCAGCCGGCTTTGGAGCTTGTTCGAGTGTGATCACGGAAGGCACAAGCGTATGCGTACCTCTTACTGTACACTTAAAAAGGTACGAGTAACTTGGGGATTCAAAAACTCAATTATATGGCGCAGCTTGCAATGGTGGTGCAAGGCTGAAGAAACAGCATAGCGGGGGGTTGAGGGAGCTTGATTCCCCTTTGGACCCGCTCTCAGTGTGCCGGACACATTGGAACAGACTTGTAAAATCCGGTTAAACTTGAGGGTGCTAAGCGACGGCGCTCGCGTGAAGGCGCGGATGGGCCGACCGTATCATCACTTAGAACTGCGACCGTATCATCACTTAGAACCCCTGAGCACTTATCCCAACTTAGCAAGAACATCGCAAAGCCTACCAAACGTAGGAAAACGTAGCAACAACGAGATAAACGAGGTCGACCACAGCTCCGCTGTTCTTTTTTTGCTACTGAAGACATATTTCACGCGTTTCGACACCCTACTGAAAGCCAAGCGTGTTGTAGTCGGTCAAAACCCTTTTCGTGTCACGCAAGTATAGTTCTTATTTTTTTAAAGTTCAAATTAATGTTTTGCGTGCCAAAGCTAAACTTGGGGCATGAGGAGCAACGTATATGGAAACGAGCGATCATTGCAGACAAACTATTTTTTGCTATGGAACATTACTTACGAACAGAGGAAGAGAAGAGGGGATGTCTTGCTTCCTAAATTGCAGTTATACATGCATAGGTGGCCTTATTCAATGAGCAGCTTAAAACTTTTTCTACGCCCTTTCAACTCCCCAAGAAAAACCAAGGGTGTTGAAGTTGATCAACACCCTTTTTTATACATTAAGCATATGAAACTACGAAAAGGAGTTGAAATTCAAGAAAAAGGAGTTTAATGGCCTCCCTGCCCACTTTTTGCACTTATGCTCTAAACATTTTCGGCCATAAAGGGTGTACAAACGTTTATTGTGTATGCCAGGATACATATTAATACTTAGGTGATATATTCATTATTCTTTTGACCAAATTCATGGTTGCATGGTTTTTGCACTTGGAAAAAAAGCGCCATCAAATTACTCGTTCAAGTTTCTGATGTAGCACTCATGGGGTGGAATAGGGACCTCCTAATAGCAGACCATGCGTGGGTTCCTTCTACTTTCTGCCTCTATGAGTGAAGGACTTGTCCAATCACCCCGGTTAGCCCTGCACACAGTCCCTAATAGTAACAACTATTCGCTCATTCCCTACTAAGCAAGCTCAAAATAACCTTGTAGGCCTCCACTTGGCCGACTATGTCCTCCCTTGTTACCATCGTTGTAATAGTATCTTTTGTTATGTTTTGCGCCCTTTTAGTTTTCCTTTCTTGTCCTGTAAGTTACCTCACGTAACAATGGAAGCAGATTTTTTATTCTCGTTTCTCTTTTCTTCACTGTTGTTAGGGAAAGTATTCGTTATTTGTTATTTGCGTGAAGGTGGTCCGCAACGTTTAGAATTAGCACGGCTCAAAGAGCTGCTATAGTAACGTCTAAAGTGGGCCCATTTGGTTCATCCTGCACTTCGGCGATAGTGCATCAAAACTCGAAGGCCCTTTCTTACGAGAATGGGCCTTTTCAAAGGGCGTTGTTAAAACGCGAATCTTCCTGCATTCAAACTAGTCAAATCAAAGTGCACAATCAAACTGCCAAGGCCCAGTGCCACAGTTCAACTCATCCAAAGTCCAGGGCCAACGCAAGCGCAAGCACCAACCTTGCTCGATTGACGCAATAAGACAGGCGTCGGCTGCAAAAAGCGAGTATACAAGGTTCCATTGCGACCACGGGGATAACGTTATTTTTTTGAAGCGCTTGAATATATATTTTTAACTCCTCAACAAGCTTGCGGTGCCTCTGTGGAAACACATTGTGTACACGTAGCTTTCAGGCAGTACGTTGCGGCATATCTATACCGCCATCACTGATGCGTGCAAATATTCGCTTTTATAACTTTTTTAGTACATCTGTAGCCCCCAATACGTTGCTCTAGCGCATACTTTTCTATCTCGAAACCACAACGTATTCTCTTTGTGTCCCTTCTTTTTACTGAAGCCGAAACTCACATTGTTTATTACCCAGGTTAGAATTAAATACTCACTTCGCTTTTATGCTGTTGGTATTGCCGCATATTTTTCGGAACATTATCAGGGATTGATGACGCCGCAAACCCCTTTATCACTTAATGGGGAATGTAATGCATCCACAGTTAAAACCACATTATTTTTGTACTCAGACTTCAAACAGAAAGTTCAGCCGCAACGTGACAGAAAATAATCGCGCTAACATAAGCTCCGAGGCCATGTTACCAGCTTTCCTGTGAAACTGGCTCCAAGATTGCTACCGTTCATGTCATTGTTCACCAAAGATAGCGGTGACTTATTAAATGGTGTTACTCAGAGATGTCCTAGACTTACCGAGTTACGTGTAGGGGAGTATAAAACAGTGCGGTTGAAAAAGCGTTGCCGTAATTCCGGGAATTTTAAATTGCGGAAGTCCCCGATGTACTAGAATTACTCCACGCAGATTTTACTTCTAAGGGTATACCCGTTGTCTAAACAGAGACAATCTTCAAAACCCATTTTTAGAGTTTAATTCCAAAGTTAACTAATGCGTCTTCAGAGTGAGGTGGTGTAGAACTGCCGGTAAGGCGTATCCAAGACACTGCGGAAATATTACGCCTTGCAATGTGTACAGTTATCTACTCTTCGAATGTCGATACGCTTGAATCAAAATCAATTAAGCTTAGAAATGATGCTTCGCCCAAGTTGTTTCCACAGTACCGACGTATGACGCCATAACTATATAGATGCAGTAGCGCTTCTTCAGAGTGTCAAAAGCAACTCGAACGGAATGTACTTACTTGATATTATCTACATGCCTAGTAAAAAACAAGGCGCTTGTTATAGCGATAACGAGGTCTTGGGCGCCCTTTTGGTGGGATTGAGAGGGAAGCCAAAGTAATGTTCTTGTCAGCCTTGTATGTCATCCCACGCGCCAAGTCGAACTTATTGAGGCTAGTAGGTTCACTTGCACAATCGAGAATAATTTATTGCTTGCCCCGATGGGCGTAAAAAAGTGAGTGTTCTGGGCTAGTGATTATATAATCATATGTTTTCTTTATGTGCGCCTGCTTTTCAGGGTACGCATGCCTCTGTAAGGTAATAATAATCAATCCGCCTCCTTTTCGCTGCTAAGCAGGATAAAGTAGCCAGTATGTTGTCTTTTTTTGATCCGCCTCATCTTTTGTCAGGTAAGATAAACTCATCCTCATTTAGCCGCACAAAACGGTGTCATGAATCGCAGCGAGAGACTGCAACGCTCATGAGCCCCACATCTTCACATAATTCATGGCACAGAGCTATCACCCACTAAAACACCGTTTTTCCGCCGCTCCAGACAAACTCAAGTACGTGCTACGCTATGCTTGGTAGTGATGTATTATGCATATGCAGCGCTTTACTGAGCATTATAAGATGTACCGGTTCCGGGCATTTCTGGTCAATACAATTGCAGCACGCATGCCATTGCGGCCGTGTGGCTAAGATGTTTCCATGGTGGCTAAGGAGGTGGATTCCATACCAGCCGTTGTGTCCCCTTTTATGATGGAATCGAACAGAGAACAACGCGCGTTGGTTGAGATTTCGGTGCCCGTTTGAGAGCGCCAGGTGGTAAAATTATTCCTGAACTTCAAACCCAACGCGGAGCTTCGGCGCGTTACACCTCACAATCACTGAATCCATCAGTAGGAGCAACGCTGGAACGCATATGTCCTGTAACGAAAGGAAACGAGGAAATACTGCAATACGCAAAATAAAAACATCGAAGATAATCTACTGCGCGGTGAAAGCATTTCTTATTTTTCCGATTTTTTCCCTACGAAACTCTTTCAATATACCGAAATGGATGCCCCTTCCCTTATCAAGCACGCGTTGTGAAAAAAATGTAACTTGCAGGAAACGCTGCGAAATGGGGGACCACTTTCTGCGTAACATCGTTTATTTGTTTACTGAGATGCCTTCCTTTTTCGCCTTGCCGAGATAGTTTTGTCGCATTATTGATTTAAAGGCGGTGTCTGTCTTGGATGAACCTATCTGTGTCGCTCATAATTTTTATTTTGACTCCGTGAAATCGCGCTGCCTGATTTAAGAGCAAAATAGGCTGGAGCCAGTTCATGAAAGCTGGGGCAACCAAAACGATTTCGGCCGACAAAACGATCATCATCGCAACAAAACCCTGGGTGGTGCCCTTGGTCCCTCCCGAAATACTTGCGGCTTCTTACGTACCCGCAATAAGTTTCTGCATGCAAACCACCTACTTCGCCCATTCTTGAATTCATTTTACTGTTCCCGGTCGTAGTTTTCGAGAGTACATTTTTGACTCCTTGTTATGTTTTTAATTCCAGTCTATGCGCATGCTTGTATTAGAATGGCGAGTTAGGTTGCCATTTTATGGGCCTTGAATGGCTCACGGAAAGGTGGCGTTCAACGACCGGCAGGATTAGTTTCTTCCATTCTTAACACTATGTTTTAGTAATAAATGAGGCAATTTGTATTAATGACTCCATTAATATAATCCTTGATGCCCAGACGTTTTCTTTTCGACAGTGCCAATCGCGTAGCTTCTTTAGTACCCGCGTTTTTTTCCCTGGCAAGATAAGTCACCTGCACTTCGGAACTGGCGTCTCGTACGGTGACCTGGCTCGCGCCGTAAAGTTACCCCAAAAATGATCCAACCCAAGCCCCCTAGTACCAGCTGGGTTTTTTGAAAGAGTGGATATAGGAAAGGTCAAAAAATAACTGAACGATCCCCGCTACTGCTTTCAGATGTGAACGAAAGAATTAACACAACGGATTTTGAAATCTTATTTCTTAGTGAAGGAGAGTTTGTTAAATTCACTAGTCCAACTATTCGTTTTAAGAGCTACACCGGGTTTGAATAAAGAAGCACAGATGATTTCAGTGCAAGGTAGACCTTTCTCCTAGCGCCTTCAATCGTCATTGCCACCGCTCGCCTGACGACGACGCGCGAACATTTTTTTTTTTGTCTTGCAACCGTTCACCTATCCCCAGCAGTATTTCAAATTCTCCTCCTGAGGAAAACCATCGGTGCTGGTGGCGGTGAAGAATAAAATCCGTCGTTCTTCTCCAGGCACACGCCCCTTTAGTTTTGGCTCTCCCTCCTTCTTACTCTTTTCATCCGGCTTAAACGTTGCGGCTGATGCAACGACGGAGCAGTGACAAATGAATGCGCTAGTATCGGTTACCAAACCCAAATCAAGGAAAAAGGAACAGAAAAAAGATGACAAGGCGAAACATACCGTCAGGCATGAAAAACAGAAACGGCATCATTTCATTTGAAAATGGACGTTTTCACGCGCCTTTCCCACCCATTTCATCTCAAGCTTCTTACGCCAGATGAAAGCCTAACGAGAATCACTTCTGCAACCAGGCATTGAAACTGTCAAAGGTTGTTGGGATATATTACTGACAGTGACAGGGAGCGAAATAAAACAGAGGCAGAATCACGGTGCTTTGAACCGATCGCAGTCAAAACAGCCCAGGCATCTGAGTTGTTACGTTTGCGGGAAATCACGTATGTAAATCCAGATTATACGTAATTTAACCACCGAATTAGTGCGTGCTCGTGCGTTTCCGCCTATACACATTCACGTGCACTCGGAAAAAGACGATTCATGAATGCTTCCTATGGTACCCCGATGCAGCTGGGAGCTATCTGTGGTGTGGGAGTTTGTCTTCTTTTGCGGCGAAGGCAGCAGCATCTGTCTGTATAGCAGTATCTTTCTATTTCTCGCTACCACGGTATTTTGCGACTTTTTTGGACGTACACATACCCGTAGGCATACGGCTTGCTTTATGCGCCCAAAGTTGGACGAGGCTGGAATGAAATTTGCAGCCTGGGAAAAGAAACGATGGACGAAGGCATGAATATATGGATGTGGGCGGCACGGGTGGAGCGTGGTGAGAGGAACTTCGCATGCCGAGAAAGAAGCAAAGAAGGGAAGAGCGGAAAAGTTTTAACGGTGCCTCTGCAGCACGGCCACGAAGCTTTAATGATAACATACATCTCTTCTGAAGAAGCACGGCGTATGGACCCTGCAGTGGGATGGTCCATTGACTAGGCGCCCATTTGCAGCCATCCATTTCCATATTTAGAGGTACTAAGAAAAGCACTTCTTTTCAACCTTTCAATAGCACACTTAAAAGCATTTGTGGGTAAATGAGAAAAAGAGAGTGAGAAAATGAATCAATGAATGATTAGGGGGCTTTTGATTGTGAAAACGAGGATAGAACATGTTACTCGGAAGCCGTGAATCGGGATTCTGTTTCTTCGCCCTTACTTACTGATGTCGTATTTATGTGGTTAGAGGGACTTGATACGGTAGATACAAAGAAAAATAATAGCATTCTGTGGCGCACGCTGATATAGAGGTACAGTGGAACTCGATAATACGAATTTCAAGCGACTTGGAAAAGATGTCTTATGTCCGAGGTGTCGTACAAACGGGGAGCGGGTAAATGCCGGCCTAATACACGGTATCATGCGACAGGTGGGCTAAGGGCCTCTTTAAACTACTATATTTAGTGCGTTCTCGCTTGATTTGCAAACCTTTTGCTGAGATCCAAAGTAAAAAAGAAACGCCTATGTTGTGCCCCCTCCCTCAACCGTGTCCGAGCTATCCCGCCAGTAATGTGCCGCGCACTACGCCACAGCCGTAGCGAGCGAGGTAAGGCCGACGTGGTCGAGCAAATTGACAGGGGTATAAGCGAGTGTGAAATTGCCAAGGCTAAGCAAAACGAACAATAGTACAAGGTGGAGATGAAAAAACGGCTTTACGGCAAAGGGTGGAAACACTCTTTGAACGGTCCTGTGCCGTCGCTATTCGGTCAAAGTGGTAACACATAGCTGTTTTCGTTTCCCACAAAACTCAGCAAGGCGAATTAGATGTTGCTTAAAACTTCGCTGTAAACCACGTTACGGAGGACACTGTAGCGGCGTATTGCTACAGTTATCTGCTGCAGTGCCCAGCGAGTGACCCAAATCGCGGTGCTAAAGTATACGTGTCTCGAGGCACTCTAGCATCGAGGCACTCTAGCAAATAATGGAGTGGAGTGACAATGTAGCTTTGAAATACATCATAAGCAGGAGCAGAGATATGGGGTGAGATAGCGTGGTGAAAGCAAGAAATTTGGATCGAGCGGGCGCGGTAAGCGGGCTGTTTGGTCATCGCCGTGCGCTAGATGCGAGCGTTAACTTCACGGTCCGCCTGCCACCCGAACTTGGCTGGCGCGCAGTGGCTAAGGCATTGCGCTGCTGAGCACGAGGTCGCGGGTTCGATTCCCGGCTATGGCGGGCGCTTTGCTGGTTAGGCGAAAAGTAAAAACGCTCATGTGTACGAGGATTTTGGCTTAAGATAAAGATCCCCAGGTGTTCAAAATTCATCTTGAGCCCTCGACTACGGCGCGCCTCATCGCCTGCCTTGTGTCGGCGCGTTAAACGCTACAATCAATCAAACTTGGCTGGCGCGTTGGCGTACTGTTAAGCGTAGGGTCGTCGAAGGTTAACTCACGCTAACGAGTACCCGCCTGCTTGCTTGAGTATGTCCAGGAAGTCGTCTGGCCAACATGCGTACCTTTGCACATCAAGCAGCGTCAAACGGGGTTCGGAATAACGAAAGGTCCAGTCAAGACGGTGAACCGGTGTAGACTGTAAGAGAAACGCCGGCTTATCTGCGTCAGGGTCCGTCGTATGAAGCGGACCACGTGCTCCAGAGCGTCATATAATCCGGGTTTTTGATGCATTGTGTTTACAGGGAGTGTGCAAAGACCGTGGTGGTCTGTCAAAAAGACGCGTGTCATCGTAAGTCCGGTGGACGCAGTAGTGAGACTCCAGAGTAATGCATAAGGAAACTGATAAAAATAGCAGCTCTGCCTAGAATTCCTGTACACAAGACAATCTACAGTATCTTGGAGCCCACCAAATATGTCTCAAACAGGGGCACAAGTGCTTACTAAACTCGTATATGCATTTTCAACAAACGTTTTCGCTGTCTGCAGTTTCTTGAACCGTGAAATCGATTGTGAAGGAAGCGACTGTTCGTGTCGCAGCGCAGTTTGCCATTCCAGCTGAGCAGCATTATATCGTTAGTGCGATCCGTAACGCGCTGCGACGGAATCGGCAGTATATATAGAGAAATAACTTAAAGATACAAGCTGGACCACCGACGGGGATGTCGTTTGCCATAAGCGGGCCGCTCACTCCAGTCATTTTGGAAGTGAGGTTCACATAATTCAGCGCGGCAAATTGAGCTGAAGTAGAATAATTATGTTGGGTCAAAGCAGGCAGGACAAGAATGGTCAGCGCAAGTTGAGGTATTTTTTTGAAGGTATATCGTGAGAGGCTAAAAGAGATAGGCCCAACCATGCTGGGGGGCTCTTTCGTATGCAAACAGTACTCCCTCACCAGAGAAAGATCTGGCCACCCTAGTATAGTGGTTCCTCACAACCTCCCAATAATTGCCTTAGATAATTTCGGCCGTCAGTCCCCAGCAGCTGCAGAACACCCGACCACTGCGTCGGTCAAACCAGCGCTACAGCAGAGGGTGCTAAGAATATCTAGTTCTGGACAGGCTGCCTTAGAACTTGAGGCCGGCAACGTTAAACGCACCAACCTCGCCTAGTGAGGGAAGCTCAGTTGTAGCACTGATGGGGCTCTCGGACATAAAGTGGGATATTACAGGGTTAGGAGAAGTTAGATGAGCAGGAGAGGGCTTCGTAGAGCTGTAGAGAAAACGACGGGTTTTATGGCAGTAGATGAAACAAAGGGTTTTACTCCATTTTATCTCGTGTGCGACCGACACGTCAACACAGTGCTCGACGCAATGTTATCTCATCTGCCGAGCCAGTCTAGTCACGAAAATGCGGGTATAATATGCTAGTGCGCTGAGGAAGCATTACAACTGGTGTGGCTTGGGATTCCATAACAATAATCTGTCAACGTTAGTCACTACAAACTCCGTCGTCGTGATGCACATTTCACCCCTGGGGACAGAATTTTGATGTGGGCCCCTGTACGGCGTCATGGTCTTGGCGAAAAGCAGTTGACGCGCTACTTCGGCCCGTATAAGGTACTTCGCCGCATAGGTCACCTTAACTACGAACTCGCCCTCGACACAGTGTGCCCACCATCCCGTGGAATCTCAAGGTGAGAAATGGTCCACATCTTCACCCTCAAGTCCTAACATAACCGTTGTTTCACGGATTACCGTATACCCGCATTGCCAACCGCCTTGCCATCATCTGCGGCATTGAACCCTTGCTTCCTAAGGGGGAGAGTAAAGACACTACCAGGAAGAAGGGAAGAGGAAGAAATCTCAAATGCACCTGCTTTGCGTAAGGCAATGGCTGGGCCGCTACCATTGGTCAGCAGCTGTTAAACATTTTTTTACTTGGGGATTTGGAGGGTAATTGTGTCATTCGTGACACTAAGAACACCTGTTTGTCAAATTGTTGTTTGAAGGTGGCCTTGACACATGTTGCCTGGCGAACCCCATTAGCAAAGCTGGCATAAAATCATGTAACTGGTGTGGATACATTGAACTTACTGTGTAGTTTTCTCATTTGTCCTTAACATGGTCTAGCAGCTGTATATCATATGTGCGTTCGGATGCATTGAGATATTGGCCCACGCAAATTCCGACACGGTGCAAGCTCGTTGAGACGTCGACAGTAAACATGCCTCTAAACCACTAAACACGCCATCAGGCACAAACCACTAAACACGCATCGAAACCACAGGAAAGATGATAAGGCAACTGTGAACAAAGACACCCCCTATGTGTTTTGGGGAAAGAAGAGGTTTGCAGCTAATCGCGAAAGTGGGAGTGACCTCAAAGTCGGAGTTAACGGCATGCGTCAGGCTCTTCATACACACCCGCATCAGCATGTGTAGTGCTGTACAAAATCTTTGCTGGACAACGACTTTCGCAGGTCTGGATGGTGGCCACATTTTAAACAGCGGAGCTGTTCTAGCCGCCATATTGTGTGGCACGGAACGCGTTAAAAATACCAAGAAAATGCCGAGCGCTCGTCAGCGGACGTCTCGCGGTGACCGCCGAGGGTCCCCGCCCTGCACAGTTGTTTAGTGCAAAGAATAGTGGCGAAAACAACGAGAAGCGAGAAAACCCGAGCTCTCGTAAGCGCGTACCCCACGAGTGTTCTTGCAATAAAAACGGCTTTACAAAAACAAAACAAAACAAAAATTGGCCGCGTATCTGCTCCTTTCGTTGCAAATGTCGTCAAAAGACGATAGTCTTTATCGACTTTTGCCGAGTAAATGCCTCCCTTCGCTTTATCGCTCACCTCTCATGTTGTTCCTCTTGCGTCGCGCTCCTACCAAGGTAAAAACACCAAAGGTTTGCTTAAATCATTTTAAATTTCCCGCGTTCCACTGCTCCAAACCGGGTTCCTCAATGCCAACGCTGCTGTACGGCGAAGACGCGCGTGAATGGACGCTACCTATGTAGTGGAACCTTTCGTAACTGTTGTCACTTGATTTTTTTCAAATGCCGCCTGACGCTATATGGAACGGGCAACAGCAGGCGATGGCGGAGGGATGTTTTTTTCTTCAGTTGATGAAGTGTTTAATTTCACCAAAATCAAACGTATACGATTTTTTATAAAGGAATGCTGCAAGTATCACTTCTGTATTAATTTGTTTTCTTATATATGCGTAATGTCTTTTGTTCTTCAACAATATTGACAAGTATGAACTTTACACCAGAATTAGACGGGCACATTTAGCTGTGACTATATAAGACTCTTGCGCCGGCATTGCTTTACTTTGGCCGGGTGGCTGAATCGAGTCACAGACAGACGGACGGACAGACAGACAGACAGACCAAAATTTCTGGTTTAAAGTAGCCCAACAAAGACTATCGTCTCTAAAAAACTGATTGGAACCGTGAGGAGCAGCTCGTGTTGCCTAGCACCCAACACCAAAGCTGGCGCAACACCTGCTCCACCGAACCTTTGCCTACTCCAGGAACGCTGCGCATGTGTCATGCATGAACGCGACGACACTGCGCCCCATCTGTTGTCAAGCGCTACTGCCACGAAATGCATGGCATGACTAACACGGCGTTATCGATACATATGACGTAGACGACAACTAGCAAAGCGATGGCGGAAAGGGGGAATAAACAATTTGAATCTTGTACAAATTCGTGGGAGTTGGTCCTTCAGTGCCAATTAGAAAGAAAGCTTCCATCTTCCCTATGGTCTAAGCCTTGTCGACTTAGTGGCATTGCATCGCCTGCTTTTATTTTTTTTTTATGCTGGTGCCAGTTATAAAACTTTCGGCGAATTCAACGAGTGTAAATAATCCACAAAAGGGTTTCTGGTGCCCTCGCTTCGAAAAAAACGCAGGGTAACGTTCATAACAGGCCATTGGACTGGGCGTTCTGTTTTGTCAGCGCATTGCCCCTTTAGGCCAGTGTTTGGGATATGAGCCAATAGCGGGCTAGAACACGAAGATTCGTTAGAACACAATGGTTCTGCAGACTGACCAGTAAGTAATAGGCAGTAAAAACAGCGTTAGTCAAAACGTAGTGAAGAAGCCATTTCGTGTGTTAGTTCGTATTTCCGAGTATACAGAATCACACCTTTTCTATTGGTGAATGAACATTTTTGGGTTAAAAATCCCGCCGCCTGTATCGCCACGAAACAATTTATCCTTCTTCTTTAGTTAAACCAAGGTGCGGGTAAAAATTGTGCCGGGGCAATCATGTGCTTTTGCAATTGTAACTCACAAATTGTTTTCTCTGGAATGCTACATTTACACATTATTTATGCCTTATGTGTGAACATTAAAAAGGCGTTAAGGACCTCTCATGTTAAGGACCTTATCTTTTATATGCAACCGATGCTCAACTACGCTCATGGCCAATACATTAGGAGCAACTCCACCTAATGTCATAGGTACACTGCTTCTGAAGGATTATAATGCCGGTTACCGTAACTCATCGCGTAGAAGATCTCTTTGCTCGTTCCTAAAAAGTGAGGATCATGTCGTCATATTACATTTCGGAGAAATTCCCGCAACACAAGGTTAATAACAAACTTTTCTCCCTCAGAGTAAGACGAACGAAGAAAGTCAAGGGCCCGCCAAAATAGCAAGGCTATATTTGAGGAATTGTCTGTGCTTATTTTAGAAGTGCCATATTTATTTGGCTTTCATGACCTCTAACAGCGTCAGACCACAGCTTTTTTCGTTGTATTTGCCCACAAAAGGGTACCCCAAAACCCTCACCTCAGCAAGTAATCGTTATTGCTTTCCACCCAACGAATGACCACGAAACATCATCCGTTTGCTGATGGCGTATTTCACTTCCTGTATTTTTCCTCAGTGTAGAAAACCTGGAAATGGTTTTCATCTGCAGGTCAATTTTCCGGCTGGTAATCACGACGTTGCTTCTTTCATTTCTTTTACCTTCCCCATGAGGTTTTATATTAAGTTTTACACTCACGGGCCCGGCTTGTAAGGCAGCCCAACATCCCCAGTAAAAAGAGCCAGAGCGTAAACAGAAACACCACAGGAGCGAACAACTGTTTTATTTTCCACAACCCCACACCCAGAGTTTCTTTGCTGAAACAATCTCTTGCCTTTGCCACGTACAGTTCTGGCACGAACTGAGAGCTCTCGGAAAGAGGGGGCTTCTCACTGATCTGCAATAGGTACGCATTTGGGCTGGTTTGGTTCATGATTACGAGTGAAAAAAAACAGCGACTAAAAAGACAGGACAAAAGGACCACAGGACCACAGCGCCGTGGTCCTGTTCCTTTCTTGTCCTGTCTTTTTAGCGCTGTTTTTTTACTTCTCACTGATGTTCCGAAGCATCTAAAGATGTCAAGGTGCAGACAAGGAGCAGTGAGCGATGTAATCTTCAAGAGTGGCGGGTGAACTGCTTACAAAAGGCTTTACAGAGAACTCTCTCACTGAGGCGGGAAATTGCAGAAAATGGAGCGCAAACTGCGGAACTAAACCAAGACTCTTGGGACGCTGAAAACTGCCGCGGAAGCCAGACCTTTAGGTCTTTTTCTTGATAGTTGTAACTTCGAATTGTCCTGTTGTGTACAACTGCAAATGGTACGTAGCACGTCAGTGAAGTTAAACCTGTTGAAGTGCGAGTACCGTACATGGTACAAGATTTCCTTTCGGCTTAGTACCTATGTCTTTACGCAATTGTGCCAGGCCCGGTGAAAAAGACACCAGTATTTTGGTATTACCTTTGCTTCTTTTGGTTGGCTTTCTTGATAAGTATGAAAGAAATAACCCTTTCAGGCTTCAGGGGTATAACCTTCTTCATTAGTGTTTTGCTTCGCTACAACACGCATTTTTTCTTCGCTACAACACGTGGAAGGGTTTTCTGGTTGCTAATTTGTATCTTTTATTGATCGCCAATGAGACACCCAAAATAAACAAAAAAAAATTACGGAAAAAAGATATTTATTATTCATTATTTTTTATGATCTAACAAAGAAAATGCAGCATGTTTGTTAAATTAACTGCTGCTTATCGTTAGAAACATCGGTAAAAACATAAACTGCACAGGCAAAATTAATTGGTTACAGCATGCCCGTAACTTGTAGGCATAAAAAATGCGATTTTCGTTGTATGTGTGGTTTTGAAGAGGTCATGTTTCAACTGAAAAATTTGAAGTCTAAAATTAGGAAACCTTGAAACCCAAAAAGAAGGTTATCTCTAACATGCATCGGTTCCGAGAAAATCCAGTCTCCACAACAGTGAAGTAGCACATTTTGTTCGTGTCATGTGTCTAATAACTCTTTCAGCACAAAACCCATTGTGGGATCGGTGAGCGTGGGGACGTGAAACCTTTAAAGGAGGTATAAAAACAAAACTGATCTTTAACCACAGCAAATCGCCCATCAGAACACGGATCGTAAGCCAAAACAATGACAATTTGAGAGAGACAACCACTTAACTTTCTTGCGAGGTTGAGACCAGAAAAACTGTGCAGCACACAGTGTATCAGTAACGCTACGATCCGAAAAACAGAACTCGCGTCTTACATAGAACCCTAAATATTTAACGCTTTGTCACAGCAATCTTGTGAATGCGGTCATTTTAGTAGAGAAACAATATAGTATAAACAGTTGGTATGGTAATAATAGTGCTGAGAACTATTTAGGGCGAAATCCTTAAGTGCCCCATTCTAAGAAACAACGCCGTAGTTATTGTTATCAAATCGAGAAAATGACCCCCAATAAAGCAATAAAAAAAGGGCACCATCTCCACTCCGTGGATGATGGCGAGGGTGCGGAGTACGGGGACTCGAAATGACATCCAAGTTGCGCCCCAAGAGACATCCGATTTACGACCCGACCGTTATTCGATTTGAGCGGTAAGTTGCACCTTGATTATTTCCTAAATGAAACTGCGCCTCACAGCCTAAATCAAATTTCGCTTGATTTTCGCTTCATGGTGGTGTGCGCACGGATGAACGCGGACGAACATTGTCCCAAGGTACTCCACACCGCCAGAGGCGACGGAGGAAGCCGTTTGACTCGCGGGTACAAACTCATGGAAGTAGACCAATGGGTAAGACTACTGACATTAAGTCTGTGTGGTCTACCAGACACAGGCTGGAATCCTGCCGGTGCCTGTGCAGTTTTTTTGCTATTGTAAATGCTATGGGCACGGACGCGGACGGACATTGTGCGGCCCTAAGCTACTCCGCTCCTAAAAACACGCGTGTGATATGGTGAGATCTGAACACGGCTGTGCACAGAAACTACCGGATGCTCTACTGCCACCTCGTTGCGAGCAGTAGAAGAAAAGGTGATGCCTTTGGTGTGTTCCTTTATTCACAGTCCCTGCCCACTTCGGCGATTTGCCCGGAATGGGGAGCCTCTAGTGGTTGTACTTTACAAAACTCCGAATTGGACGAGTGAATGCTGTAGAGAACTGCATGCCATGTGACACCTAAACAAGATTGCACGTGAGTAGAACAGGTGCAAACAAGCAGCGGAACCATTGGCGTCAGTTAAAAAAATATCAAGACATATACCCCACGACGAAACGCCCCGCCCGACGTAGGCGCAATGGCTATAGCTAGAAATACCGAGCGCAAGAAAGTGTGCCCTTCGTAAGCAGCATCTGGATTCGTTTAGCATTGGCCTTTTGCTTCTGCAAGGTAAGGAGCTCCAGGCTTCGTCGTAGTCGCCTTCTGCAGAGAGTACCTACGATTTGCCGGTAGCAGCAGGGCTTGTCCCCGTAAAGTCGCAGCCCGTTGCAATGCCCACGTCTCGATTTTGTCGGTAAAGATTGATAATATCCCGTCTGGAGGCAGAGATGGGGAAGCGCTGGGTGGGTAGAAGTTGGCGACGTAAGCAGGTTTGGCTCGGTTGGCAAAGACGACGACTTGGCGGCCGGTAAAGCCGCGGGCGACAGTTTTGGGTTGCCGGTCAGCGTAGGATTAGCTGGTATAGACTTGCTCTCTTTCCTCCCTCCGTCCTTGCATCGGCTGTCAGTGTAGAAACTAAGTAGGCCTCCTACTACTGGCGTTGCTCAAGACTTCCATCACTAGGGCAAGCTGCGTCATTGTTTATTTAAGCAATACAAACGTGCTTCTAATAGAACGAGTTTGTAAGAGAGAGGCCGAAAAAAGTTGCGCTACCAGTCTGCTTATGTGCTCTTAAGAAGGATTCATGGCGACACATAATGACGTGAAGCGTTGACCGCGATGTTTCTGCTGGAGCTGTACAATTCGTACGCTTACCTTACACGAACGCTTTCAAACGTAAATAAGGACTGGATGCTTCTGCAGCATTTCATGTACTGACTGCGTCAGCGCGATATCGATGTACAACGACACATATCAAAATGTCACCATATTTCAGCTTTAGTATATGAATTCCCCTTATTTTCCTCCATGTACAAAACTCTCAGCCTAATTCACCTTAATCTATTTAACCATATTTAATCTAATCTATCTTGATCCTCCTGGCTAGACAGCTCATGTACCAAAATCTATCTCAATGTCTCTTCAACTGTGATCATCATCGCCATCGTCGCCATAATTATAAGTCTTTTCACGGGCACTGCAGCACAAAAGCATCCCTCAAACATTTCCGGCCACTCTGTCTAGAAGTTTTCCGCTTCCGACCTTTCCTTCGAAACTTTTTTATTTCATATCCGATCGAATGTTTAGTCTTCCCGTGTTTTGTTAACTATCTTTTGACAAGCATTCTGTTGTACGACGTCTCCCCCTTTTGACCATCATCCTAATCTATGACTTGCCCCATTCTTTGACAAATTCAAAGTTGATATTTTGTACAAGGGGATGTTACGGTATCAATGCTCCTGTTTCTAATCTCTGAAAATGGCACCCAGAGTTTTTTCCAATGGCTCGTTAGCCCGATCTCAGTTCGCCCTCAAGAAGCTAGTAATACCACGACGTTCTACAGCGTATGTCATCAGGGCAACCACACAGTGGTTGGGTCCCGCTGGCTTCAATAACAACGGCAAGTTGCGTCCAAAAATTTCGGCAGTCTTACAAAAACAGCCAATCCCGTGTTATTCCTGGGCAATCCTGATGCAAATGAGTCTACATAAAAAGTTCTTCGATCACGATACCCCGGCCTTAGAGGGAAAAAATATGCCCAAGCTTGCACTGATTAGAGCATGGCATGAACCATTGCAAAGATGGAGGATTCTTTTCTATGTGAGCCCTCCATCACACACAACCAGTCAAATTATTGGGTTTTCAAAGCTTTATTTACGTATTTTGTCGTCTCTTTGCACTGCGGCAATAGTAGTCATCGTCATATCCATATATATATCGCCGTCTTCTTCATGGAAGACTGCCGTGCGCTAACCGCAATGTCCGCAGGCTTTCCGAGTTTCTCCCAAAGTGGAACGCGTCAGCACACTCTACAACCGGTGCGAAGCGGGTTCGCGAACTGTACGTCTGCAGAACAAGCTGTTGTATACTCCCCCCTTCAGGCGCGGACGCTAGTGAACTGTTATCTTATAATTTGTATGGCAGCAACCGCACGCCAGGATTATGCCTGACGCTCCTCGAGACGTGCGTGCTCAAGTGCGTTGTAAACGGGAGCAGCAACAATGAATCGGAGATCCCTGATGATGCAGCACACATTCCTGATGACGGCCAGCAACAACAGCTACGCTGCTAATATAAGCCACCCATCAATCAACATTTTACGCTTGTGTTATCCACCCTAATTCATCGTAATATGCGGGAATCTATATTATTAATCTCAGTTCTTCCTTAGATGACTAATATTATGCACGTACCATTCATAGGTTACACGGACAACCGTAGCGTAGCCAGCAATATATTGGAGGTGGTTATACCCCAACAGCAAAAAATTAGAATATCGTCTATGTCCGGTACCGCAAAAGTATACTGTTATTTCTGTTTTCAATACTTTAGACGGGTGTTCTGACACTGATAATATCTGCCCTGTCTACGCCCATCACTCACAATCATTATTCATCTCCAATCCACTTTGGTATGCATTCTTTAGTATCTATCTTTTGTTTGGTCACGTGGTTAATTCTACCATTTGTGTCCACGCTGGAATTTTTATGGGTCATTTTCTAATGACACAAGCAAGACTTTCGCCTTAGCACAAATATCGAATGTGGGCCAGAATTGACAGAAAAAAATATGCAAGTACATTTTTTGGTACTTTCCAGCAAGTATATCTAATGTGATGGCATGATAACCGTCGGTCATTAAGAAAGGGCGGAAGAAAGTTAGATTCGCCGGTGAGATCAAAACGTTTGCGGCGATAAATCGGTCGCAGTTAGCACAGGACCGGGATAATCGGAGATTAATGGGAGAAGTCTTTGCCCTGCAGTGGACGTAGATAGGCTGGTAATGAGGATAATGATGATGATGATGACATTTTTCAGATCGGCATTGCCCTATTATGAAAACAGGCTAGGAAGGCCTGGCACAATGACATTTACCAACTTAACTTTTATCGCCTTGCAACTCTTATACAACAAAAACTGCAAACATAAAAAATTAACCAAATTGCATGAGCCAGCCAAATGATGTAGCAACCATCCGAAGAACCGAACAAGTATAAAGGGTTATTGCCAACCCGTTTTAATGGGCACCCGCCTTTTTGGTTGTAGTCACCTCAGCACCAATTTTTGCTAGAGATCGGGGCAAGTATTTGGTACCCTTTTAGAGAACACTCTCGCAGGGTATAAAAAGGAGCCCGCCTTGAAAATTTGAGTTATAGGTAAATTAGGTGTTGTATCAAAAGAGTAACTCGTCAAAGCTTCCTGAGGAAGACACCTGGAGAGAGAGAAGTGACTCCTTTTTATTTACTGCAAATCAACATTTTATTCTTCCATACGTGCCGATATATGGCATTGTCAGTACTATATTTCATGGTGCGCAAAAGATAAGCTTACACACATTACCATAAATATTGATAATGTTTAAAACAAGTAATGTGCACTGTCAGAGCAATGTGCGGATTCCCGATGCATCTTTCATCCTGGCGGAAACCGCATCGCGTACTTGAAACATTTCATCATAAATAATGCACGGTATTTTCTCTGCCTGAGAAAATAGACCAGGCGATGTACGAAACGCCTACAAAAATATGATACCTGAAAAGGAATTTCAGCAGTGGTGTTTGGGTCAGGGACAGTGTTTTACGATGGAGGTGAAGTTTCACTTATTGATGATTAGGGGTAGTAATGAATATTCGCCATTAAGTTCATGAATGCGCCAAGAAATCCCGTACAGTGTGGTAGCTGTACGCGGCATGGAGATGCAGATGAGCGACTGCGGGCTGGCGGCGGCGCAGATGAACGGGTAGGTACGTGTCGTTTATGCTGAGTGGTGTCATGGCTAGAACGCAAAGAACTGGATAACTCGATGTTAGCTAATCGGGTTGCTGAACTGGAGGCAGCGGTAATTACGACCGCGACGAACCGAGCGTCGTTTTAGAGAAAGTTAGAAGCAGCTGAGTGGAAGCTACAAAAAAGTGTCATTTCCCCCAAAATGACGAACACCTCGTCCCATGAAGACAGCGGATCGGGGTCATGCACCGTGGTGACACATGAGGCGCAAGTTACGAAAGGAAACAGCTACTCCTACGTGCTGCGAGATAGGCCAGCAAGAGCAGTCGATAAGCAGGGTACCTGTAAAGACCAGCACGTGGCGGATAGCGTGATTTTATTGCGGGAGATTCTAACGTAAAGAGAGCAGCGCTGCCATAATGAAAAGGGTAGAGGGGTTAAGCGTTTGAAAGATGTGTTTCAGCCGGTTAAACGATGCGGACAGTGATGACACAAGCAAACGGGCAGCTGGCTTTATCCAGTAGAGCTAGAAACCTGGTGGTTGTTGCCGCGGGGCCTAACGATGTTGTGAAGCAGAAGGATGGAAAGCTTGGCAACAAGATAGCGAAGGGCGTAAGCGACATGCGGCAGATGACATTCAATGTGCCCCTCGCAGTCAATGTGCCCCTCGGAGTGTTCAAAAGCGACAGTCAAGGCATAAAAAAGTATTTATTGGCGAGTCAACCAGCTTCCAAACCGTGTCCTGCTAAACCGATGCTCGAGCTCGCGTTTCTCACTCAAGGGTGGTAGCGGGCGAGAGATTGAACATACTCCGTGCCCGGCAAAGTTAACTGGCGAGAAGCTCAGATAGCCACAGTCTCTGGATAGATTTTGTGGTTACAAGCCCAAGTTCAAAGCTTCCGGAAATATTTTCTTGATGGCCTCAAACATTAAACCCAGGTCTATTCTTCAATAAAGAAACAGCTCGAGTGTAACTTCCGTGGTTTTGTTTTAGTTCGAATATCTCTAATATCTTTTTTGTGGACATTTGTTGAGTAGTATGGTGTGCGGTAACAGATTTAGTAGCTAGGAGATATGGCGCTTAAGTGAACCTATCGTTGAAGAGACTTTCAACTTCTGGCCGAGTGGTTGAATCACGGGACAGACTGGGTTGTTCATTTGTAGAATGTTCACATTATGCACGCAAAGCAATTGGCGGCGAATCCTGTCGAAAATTAACAGCTGGAGTTGGTATTACGTTGCAATAAAAAAATCTCGCTATCACAAACTGTCAGGCCAAACGTTTCGCGCCTATGTAGCCCAGGAAAGTCTACCGTGTTTAGAACCGGCGGTAAAAATACGCTACCGCATTTATTCCGCGGGCTTCGAACATTGCGCAACCATCTCCATCGCCCTCAATAAGGAAAAAAAAAACAAAAACGAAACCGGCGAGCACGCGACTACCAAAAAAGAAATGCCCGGCCTCAACAAATGAGCAATACAGCGGAGAAACTAGCCGTTTTTGTTTGTTTCAGTTAAGAGCCCGGGTAAAACCTACAGTTGTCGGACTGTGACCGCCCTATTTTGTATGCGGGTGTGTGGTGTGTGTATGTGTGGGGGAGGGGATATCGCAACTCGAGGGCTGCCTTGCACCACATACTGTAGGTGTATGTCGGCCGTTACAGAACTGTGCAACGGCTCGGTCAGCCCTTCTTCCACACAGTGACAATATTTGCCGGAGTGTTTTTTGAAGGTGAGGTGAAAAAAATGCCGGCGCAATTTTAAGAGACGTGATAGCTTGCAGTGATGTCATTGAGTGCCCGTGTTGATGCGTTGGTTCCACGGTGGAAATCTGCAGCTCTTAAATCTGCAGCCCTGAGGAAGCTCAGTCAGTGGATTAAAAAGGGCGACGGTGTCGTCGTGAGGTAGCCATATATTCCATAAGACATTCCAAGACGCCAGCTTGAACGGAAAACTCGACTTGTTGAATCGGAGTAGTATAAAACACCCCCTCTACGAGGTCTTCCACGGTGCGAGCTTAAGTTAGGCGGTAACATCGGTAGGGGAACAACAACCTGCGAAATTCAGCGTAATCATTAACTCCCTCATTACAGGAGGCATAAACGAGCCCCGGCTCAACGAAGTGGGAGTCAAATCGAAGCCCTAGGAAAAGAAAGTGCTCCTCAAGCCGCACCTTGGCAGAGCCCTTCGCCAATGCGAAGCGAAACAAGCAGTCGCAGGAGTTCAGCTGGGAATTGTTCTTTCAGATAAACAACCCACACGTGGCCTTAAGTGCACTCGCATGATTTATTTTTATAGCACAAGAAAATTTCACTGCGAGGCTGCACGGCGACGCTATATGTCCACTTCGAAACAGCACTGCACGAGATCATTCTCCTTGAGTATCTCAGCAAGATGCTTCACAATGGGAGAATAGTCAAACGAGATTTGCGCACACACACCAGCAAAATTATAGTTCAATACGCACAGCAGAACAGCGCGAACAATTTCAGTGGTTTGACCCAAACAAGGTTAATTAATCGCGACGATTTACATGACCGGTTCGGCTCACAAAACAACAGCGCTACGCCCGTCTGCGAAGACTGCTAAAGACCGAGAAAGAGCGGCTTCAGCGCGATTAGGGCATGCATTGTTAGCAGCCTACCCCGCCTTTCCCGTCTAACACTTTGGACGGAGCGAGCGCAACGCGGCCGCCCACGCTTTCCCGGGCTGCGTATTGTAAAAAAAAATAACGGCCGCAATGAAGACATGCCGTCAGAGAAGAGCGCGGACAGACGCGTTGCCCGCCTATGTTTAGCTCTGACACCATCGCGAGTGACCACCGACATGCGTAACACAGCTTAAATGTGCGCAGGATAATAAGATTTACAAGACAATGCGCGGGGATCACCGAAGTTTCCTTTGTCTGATTTTACCGTCCTTGAGAGGGAAATGGCGGACTTTACGCATGTGTCTCGACTCCAGTTCGGGGTCAAAACTGTTTTCATTATTGTGCGAGCGATACGGCACTCACGAGTTGAGGCACTCGCCACCTTTGTACTCACGAGTGCTTTCTTCTCGAGTAGTGCACACGCGAGTCCAGTACTAGTACTCATGGCTGCTATACTTACGAGTAATAGGCTCGCGAGTCCTGTAATCTCGAGTGATGTTCTGACGAGTAATGTACTCGCCAGTACCTTACACGTGAGTGCTGTACTCACGAGTAATGTACTCGCGAGGTTTGGTACTGATGAGTACAGCACTCACTAGTACTGTACTTTCCACCGCATACCTCGCGAGTATAGAAATCACGATTATTGTACTGACAAAATAACCCTGCCGGTACTCGTTCTACACACGTCCTCACTGATTAATAGTGGTCCGTATTCACTTATGATCGTACTCTTGGGGGAGTTTAGGTACTAATGAGCACGAATGAGTACTCAGAAATAAGTACCCCGACCTATGATGCTAGAAACACCTCAAGGCCTTCAAGCGAAACTTTCGGGGTGCCATGCAAGCGCGCAGTGCCGATCAGAGCAAGGCGTTCCACACGCAGTAGTATAACTCGGCAGTAGTTTCATGGCCGTCAAGGCTCCTAAAAGGCCGAAACGTTAAAGCAGCGGAGGACGCAGCCAAACCAGGACCACATTGGGCTCTATATCCATGATCTTCATCAACATTCCAATGTATGCAGCGGTAGGAATGAGAAGCGGCGATATGTGACGGAGTACGGGTCTAAACCATTCGAAAGCATTAGACGGAATTACACTTGGAGAGGTTGCCAAGGGTACGAAACGTTTCGAAAACCTCTGATGTTGTAGAAGTGCCGCGAAACCATATTTGTGATTTAATGGTTTGGCAATCAAGATCAACAAGCAGAGCTTAGCTTGCGCCGTACTGTCATCGCTCGATGGGTTCGTTTAAGTGACTCAACACTGCTGGTAGTTGTACGCCGTGGCTCTAATGGGGACCAGTGTCGGAAACTGGTCAGCTGGTTACATTATACTGAAAGAACACGGTACAACTGGTCATACTGTGAACGTTCGGTCAGGTCAAGTTTGCGGCTCCATTCCTCTTGAATTCAACGTAGATGTGTGCTGGCCGGAATTATGAAGTTGGGGCGTCTCGTGTCGTAATAACATTTCTCTTTCCATCCCACACATATCCAACCCAAACGACGGCCAGGCGGTGTACGGGCGTCGATTTGACATCATCTAAGACATTGTGTGCAGTTTTGGGTATGCTGACCAGTATAAGCCGTCGGGAACAACCCTGAATAACTGCGACGAGAGAAGGATTGACATATACAACCTTTGTATCATTGCTCGTCATTTACCTTCACACTGCTGAATAGTCTTAAAAGTTGTCAATGCTGCAAATGCGGGTCTTGAAGAAAGGTTGCCTTTTCAATGTGTGCACAGAACGCTCAACAAGGATAAGCGAAAGGCTAAATTGATATTGATTCATGCCAACGCAAGTTATGTGCCCCCATAAATGAATAGCTATATGTACGCAAATTGAAGGAGAGAAAAAAGACATCAAATTGAATTGTCAGAATAATGGACAAAACATTATTTGAGAACATTGGTTTAATAGACCATGTACAAAATGGTGCAAGTATTTCATAATTTTGGCAAAGATAATTCCCTTGACAGTTTCTGGGATAACACGGAAAATCTAAGCACTTACTTCTGCGTTTATTTTATTTGAGAATGCTGAGAGAATTGCTTTTTAAAAGGAATGGCAAATTCTTTTTGGAGTTCGGAATGTTTAAACTTTCACGCAGGTGGCCATTGAAAACTTTCCTGGGAGGAATGGAACCATCCAACTAATTTCCATTGCGCGAAGTGTTCGACGGTAATGTTCTGAACGGTGTGGATTGATGGCGGCTATGGTAGCGGTCGTATTAGCTTTTACCCAACCCGAGAAACAGCTTCCGCTCACTAACTAGTCAGAATCTCTGTTTATTATGTATAGTGACTCTAGTCCATCAGTGTGGCGAAGCGGTTTGGTCGTTGGGGGTTAACAGTGTTCGGCTAGTTAGTAAGCGGTAGCAGTTGGGCCGGCTCGGTGTAAAATGAGGGCAGACTGCACCCATCGCCGCCTTCTTGGAACACTATTAACACTATTGGCGATGAGATGTTTGAGTGGCCCCCCTGGCTCTGACGTCAGCTTAGGGACTCGCGCCGCTGTCGTCTGCTACACTCCGCTTGTGAGGGGCTGCAGCAGTGCCTGTGCTAAA
>JABSTR010002045.1:0-60657 GCA_013339765.2 Haemaphysalis longicornis | reverse complement strand
ATGCCACAAACGCCCATTGCGTTTCTATTACTGGGATCAAGTACCACTCCTGCTTTTCACCTAAGGTGATGCTTTGGCACAACCTTTTTAATGGAGCCGTAACGGGACGATTTTTGCTACTGAGGCAACCTAAGGGAGTCATGTCTCTGGCAAGATTCAACATGTTCGCGCCACATGTGTGGGGGTACATCCAACGTCCACACTTACCAATCGTTGGTGAATGCCCGATAATCACATTCGCTTTTCATGCGGAATTGTGGGGCATCTGGCATGCTATTTCCGCCATGGCGTATTGGGTACGTGCGGCTTGTGGCCCTTTCCGTATGGGAACCAGCAGCCCATGCAGCATCTTCCAACACAGTTTCTGACGACACCTGCTTCGTCCGACAACCGTGACTTCGTAGCGATTAATTGTCGTCTCCGCGACCCCTCTCACTATCTCCAAAGCGCAGTAGTCCAACCGCTGATAAACCTGAAAATGAGACTCCGCAGATCCGGAAGGAAAAACTGTAACATTGGCAAAATGCCTACGTCCTTCTTCTCGTACGACGTATGAAATCGAAGTGTGTGTTGACGGTATTGCTACCTTGTTGTTTATTGAAACGAGAGCTATGGTGCCTGTTGCTGACAAGAAAGTTTTTCTGTCGCTTCGAATGGTGACAAAAACTGTTGGTGGGGTTGCTCTCTGCACGTATATTGCGGCCCCTGTGGAACCGCCGTTAGTGCGGTCCCTGTGGTAACAATTCACAAGTCATCGACATCATCGAGCTCATCTCAAAATATTGTCGGATGGGACTTCTTGTTACGCCAACACGCGATAATTGACTGCGCCCACGCTGAAGTGAGCTGTTTCCGGTGCTTGAAAACTTTTGTGAAGAGGGCGTTGTAAAAGTGCTTGTTACTTATGTCAAGGAAATTTCACCGGGTTTAATTTTGCTTGTGCCTTAAATGCGCAGCTGTGTTTTAAATGCCGCAGTCATCTTCACTCCATCCGGTCTCTTTTCGTCTTGTAAATTTTTTCCATTGCTGTTCGGCGCCCTGTACATCAATACTGGTTCCTCCTATATGCATCTTTGAAGCCCAACTTGTGCCTGGTCGAACACTTTCGCAGTGAATTTCTTGGCCTTTTTTAAGAAGTTGACCGTTTCCGTATTATCTACAAAGACAAAAACGTTTCTTCAAATGACATTGCCACCCTTATCTACAGTTCCTCACGTGACGTGGTGGGTAGCCTGATGCGACTTTGTCGCTGAAAGCTATTGACGATAACCTTACCTCGACCCAACGTGACCATTTATTATTCATTCCCATACGCTTGAACGCATCATTTTACTGCCATCACAATTCGTTTTGCCGCACACCAACTGTGTAGCGTCAGATGCACACTGACATAAAATAATTGCTACAGCGACCTGTAGTGTGTCATCCACGAGCGTCGCGTAATTGAAAAACACGTGGAGGACATGCTGAAACACGACGTCATTCGACCATTGCGAGTCCTTGGGCTTCCCCTGTACAAATTCTCAACATAAGACAGGCGCCTCTATAAAACCCGCAACGCTGCTTACGCGCTGTGAGAATTTGATGACGTTCAGAAACGCTTGCAGGGAGCCGAGTTTTTCTCATCATTACAGTTAAGGTCCAGCAACTGGCCGCTTTTCATTGCAGATGCTGGCAGTTCTAAAACGACCTTTATAACCCCCGATGGCCTTTTTAAGTGCAATTTCCCGCCCTTGGAACTGTAATTCACCCGTCACACTCTAAGCAATGATGGCCAACGTATTCCGATGACTGGAATAGAGAACGCGCCTGTGATACATTGACGACATCATCGTATTTTTCTGAGGTTTTACGGCCCAGCGCACACGGCTTGGACAAGTACTGGAATACCCCAAAACGGCCGGGTTGCAGCCCGACTGTATGCGTACTCTCCATTTCCGAAACATTTTCCGCTCCTTCTCACAGTTTCTGCAAGCCTATATAAGAAATGTGTTCCAAATGTTTGCGACAGCAAAATCATGTAACTTTACTATGATGAAGGCTAGTCGTGCCGCTAATGTAACCGTTTCTGATACCTTTGCCGCTACGTAAGTAAACCTTGTTTGTTATTGTTCTTGCTTTGTATCCGACTCTTATACTATTCCTGCGCGCTTTGTAAGTTTATCTTTCTCTCTCTCTCTCTATATATATATATATATATATATATATATATTACTGGGATCTATCTGTGTGGTGTGTGTGTGTGTGTGTGTGTGTGTGTGTGTGGTGTGTGTGTGTTTTATTTATAAAATATGCGGTTTGGCAGCTATAAAACCACGGAAAGCAAAGGGGGAATGAGGTAGGCCGTAGAAAACGAATGAAGCATTTTTGAGTCAGAAAGAAAGTGGTGTGAAAATATGCCCGGCGGGTCGCATCCGAAGCCACGACCTCCAGAATACTAGTCTGGTGCAATGACTACTACGCTACCGGAGGGGCTGTTTTCCAAACACTTTCTTGGGTATTTATGTTAAGGTATTGCTGTTTCCTACGCTTGGGGGTGGTAGCCAGCGCCACTCGGACTACTCGGGGTGAAGGGGACCCCGAGTAGTTCGAGCCTATTTAAGGGCGGCTGAAAAGGATCTGTGTTTGCGCGACGAAGAGAGCAAGCTTGACAGGAGTCGGGTCCGGTTTACGCGATGCAATGCACCATTGAGCGCGCGAGTACACCATATCCCGATGCTCACGACGGTAGCATGGACTGTCTAGCCTTTACAAGTACATGACACCTGGTATACCAGGTTCGAGACTATACGCTGTTGTCGAGGCCGTCCTGGGCGCGGAATGAGCTCGGCCGCTCTAGGGCGCAATGCACGCGCTTGGCCGGTCGACAGTACGGCACGCAATGTGCGAGTACAGCAAACGTGAGACAATAAGCTGTTGACACAATCCGTGGGGGCGCGAGCGAATGCGGCAGCTTCACTGTGCGCTGCATATTTTTTAGTGGAACCCGCTTCGTCAAATAATGGAAACTTGCCTCACGTGCCACTTTCTGGCCAGCACTAAGAAAAAACATAGAAAAAAGCTGCAACATTTAGCGGAATGGCTGAAACACTGGTTTCCAAATTTTAGTCAGTTTCGTAATTTCACGACGCCACGAAGGTTACAGTAGAGCTTTCGCAGCTCTATGACTCTCTATACACTTCATAATTACTGAGATCAAGATTTCGCGTGGGCATGCTGCTAACAGTAATAATACTGAGCGTGAAATAAATATTGTAATAAAATTCAAGAACGTAACAGTGATCATGTGCTCGGAAAGCGAAATCGCAAACATTACCTAGGCTGTCTCGCAGCTTTCGTTAAACTGTCATTTTTTTCACACATGCACTGCCGTTCGATCAGCAGAGCCACTTTTTCCTGTCGGAAAGCCAATCTGCCCATCAGCACTGTTGTTTTTGTACGCATTATCTAGCCGCGGGCCTCCCTACGAAGCCTCGAGAACTTCAATTGGCCTTTTACTGTAAGAATTTAGGTGCGTTTCAGCCCCTTAAAATTTACAGATAAAGGCTGCACTGACTTTCAAACCCATTTTCCCGCATGCACTACATTGTTAGGAAAAGGGTATCTAAAAGCACTTCCAATTAGTGAAGTAAGT
Source organism: Haemaphysalis longicornis (assembly GCA_013339765.2). Classification (NCBI taxonomy): domain Eukaryota; kingdom Metazoa; phylum Arthropoda; class Arachnida; order Ixodida; family Ixodidae; genus Haemaphysalis; species Haemaphysalis longicornis. The sequence goes on along the minus strand of JABSTR010002045.1, from coordinate 57,023 downwards.
ACGTACGAGCCCGCGTACATATCGCGCAGTACGCCCACTCGATTCCTTACGATAGCGTCACTTCTTGCTGGCCGTAGTAGTCGTCTTTTCTCGAGTTTCATTTTATAAACGATCATTTCGACCTGAATTGGCAATGTGGTGACGCACATTTGGAGCTCAGATTTCGCACGTCCTATGTTTGAATGTATTACTAAAAGAAAACACTGGTTTAGGGGCCCGGAAGTTTGCTGCAGTTGGCCTCTAAATAATGCTAACTTTATCGTTTGCAATGTTCGCGCAATGCAATCTTCATAGATCAGTACAGTGACATAACAGAAAAAGGTTCGCTTGTCTGTTTATTCTTACTTAACGTGCAATAATTCAACCATAAAGAAAAGCTTCGTGTTCATTAATGATATGAAATCACAATGTGCGTGGTAAACATTCTTTAGCATCTCTGTTCTCGTCAGCAACAGTTCAATGTGGGGAGAGTGTGGCGTCTCACTCACCTCAAGTCCGTTCATTTTATTCTTGTAATTTTCGTCAGTATTTTCTTTTCCTTCTGCCATAGCCTGCAGCAATAGTACGGCGTAAATAAAAACGCTTCGCTTTGAAAGCATGCTACTAACTTCCTGAACCCAAATGAATTTGAGCGTTGGATTCTTTGTACAGCTCCTTTATATCTGAAACTGCCAGCTCGTATTTTGTTTGTCCTAAAAGTAATTGGGGATTTTGCGCGCTCCAGAATGTCACGCGAAGCCCGTGAAACACAATCAGCTCTACACGTGCGAGCGAAACACTTCTCGCAAAGAAAAGATCCTTTCGCAGGCCATTTCTGAAAACAACTTGCATTAGTAAACCAAAAAACTTTTCTGTCCCTCATACGTTTCACGTAGTTTTACGGGTGATGTGATGCGGAAGTTGTCAACGCTTTAATTAGAACTCCAGGTAATTATGATGCATGCTAACGAAAGTTTATTAAACTTCAAAAGGACGAAAAGTGGAGCTAGGTGGTGATGCTTCATATTTCTTTGCGCTATGTATACACAAATAAGGCACTAACGGGACGCTTCGTGCCTCTCCCAGTCCTGGTAGCGTTCTATTTGCCTGTATACATAGCGCAATTCAATATGAATCAATAAACTTGTTCAAGTGGTGGCTCTATACTTGATCGTTGCCCACAATACATCCCACTATATATATGGTAGGCTGACAAGTTTTTGGACCTTAGGCCTAGTACATAGGATGATTGTTCTTACACATTTTCTTCAGCGCTTTACTATTCCTTACAAATTTCTTCTGAACAGTACAAAACAAATTCATAGCCGTTACAAATAGGAATAGTTCAGGGCGAGTGCTACAGTGCTACATCTATCGGCAATCTAGTGACCCGGGAAGTTTATTTTATTAAGGTTGTACCATTTATAAGGACATCTAAGCGCTCATTATTATGTGGTTGTGGGGAAACGTGAGTGTGCACTTGCAGACCGCTCGCTATATCCTTTCATTATAATCGCCATACTTCACGATTTGTTCTGTGTTTTCATTGATTGACTGAATATGAGGTTTGACGTACCCACGCTACACAGGCTATCTCTATGACTGCACATGACTGCACACTCATGCACTATCGCAGTAAAAAAATATTTACAAGTACACTTTTCCACTTGGATAACATTTTTTATATAATTATCATGCTTCAAACTACTTATAGCAGCTTCAGTACATGTCGGTCATATGCGTTAATTAGTTTATTATATTCATTCACATTGGGGTACTCAGTAATGGCCAAACGTATTTTCTACTTTACGGAACCTATTGTCGTTGTTTGGGAGAGCACGTAAAAGCCTATGCAATTCATGTGCGGTATCAAGCAGGCTAAATTGGCGGTTCGTAGTTCCCGCATTTTCCCTGTTTCCAACCTTCGCGCTTTTTTTATATCAGGCTGAAGTGCGAAAATGGACCAAATAATTGTTTACTCGTAATTTCCGCCATTACCGTAGGTAGTGTGACGTTGCAGGCCTTTAGGTTGTGCATTTATACAAGCAGCCACCCACCGCCAGTTTAAGAACGCTGAGTGCACGAAGCCTGTTAACTTCTGAGACCACCCCCTCTCACCCTCCCTTGAACACACAAAGAGGAGGGACTATGGTCTTGTGCCTGTGCGTGAAGGCGAAACACTCTCGGAAAAATATAATCCGGGAGCCCTTTAAAATGAAGCCAACACTAGTCTGAGCGTCCAGAATATTTCGTTCTCACGTAAGTCGCACTTCCCCCGAACGTAGTTGTTCATGGTTTCCTATAAATGTAATTACAAATTGTTGTGAATAATTTCTTAAAGATGGTTATATAACTTTTGACAAATCACCTAAGAAGAAAGAAATATTGTTTTTTGAATAAATGTAATGAACGATTTATTGTTGTGATACTGTTTTAGAGACAGCGAAGGTATAAAAATTTGATAAAGGGTGGAAGCAGTAACCCCAAGGCTAACCAGCCCAGATGGTGGGGTTAATTTTGGCGCAACAGGAATTTATTATCCAGACCAAGGATAAAGATTTTTCGAAAAAATTAAGATCTTCTGCAGCATTGAACACTAAGTTACAAAGGCTACAAAACTGTAAATACGTTCAGCGGTATGTCGCAGCCGCCATGCCCATACTGAGCGCAGAGCACGAAAGGGGTTCGGGGTGCCCAGGTAACCTCGCTAAATGAAAATACCTCGACAAGCTCTGGTTGCACAGCCGGCTAAAACCACGTGCTGCGATCATTTGAGCCAGGGCTTCCCAAATATGTAATGGGATTTTGTGTAGAAAATGAGAAAAAAGAGGGTTATAACACATGTTTCGTTCCGAAGGCTTCCTGTCTGATGAGAGCTCCGGGTTGCCCAACCTTCGCGCAGCACTGCCAAAGGGCTCCTGTTGTTCAGATAAACACGTTTCCGTCATACAGTCATGTTAAAAGGGCTCAAACAAACGCTGATACATTATTACTTGCCCTTTTGGCCAGCCGAGCTTCAGTCGAGCATTTTATCAGAGCGATACACTTGAGCACAGCAGTAAACTTTCGGAACTGTCGGACGTCAGTGGATCTCTCATCACTATGCTAGCGTTTCAGCTAATTCCTTCAGTGCTAATCGTACAAAAAGAGAAAAAAAAAAAAACAAGAAAACGCTGTAAGATTATCAATGCATCCGTTCGGGACAACGTGGTCTGCCCTGAACCATTTCTCGCTTTCTCTCTTTCTCCCTTTTTCGGCTTGCTCTGTGCCGTGCACATGAAGGTATGTAGTGATGCCCGCTCCAGAAATAACCATGATTCAGGATACCTAAAAGGCTAAAATGGAAAGGTTCAACCATGCTGGGAAGGCTAATAGGGACAGAAATACCCCTCACTCTCCGGAGAAGGATCTGGCCACCCTTCGTATTACATGGTGTTGTGTGTCAATAGCACATCACAGGAGAGAGGATGCATCAAACCTCGCGAAGGAAAAAAGAAAAAAAGATACTGAAACTTGAACTGCGGAGCAGGAGCAAACGAATGAACGAACAATCCGCCTAAACACCGAGGCATCATGACCAACTATGGTAGCAAACTGGTCATTTAATCAGAAAACGCCGCGCAAGAAACGGGTGGTTTCATGACCAAATATCGACACGAAAATGAAAGAGGCCAGTGAAAATGTGCCGCGATAAAGGCCAGAGGGGTAAAAAGTCGGCCGCAAAAAGAGAAGGTGAAGGCACGGAAAAAGAAAGCGGAAGGAGCGTGTGGGGAACAAGCCAGGCAGACGCAGCCAGGCCATCCACCATGCCATCCGAGCATGGGCAGGAGCGGGCCGACCTCACATTGGCTGTGGCGTCCTAGATGCTCCACCAATCTTTGTTTTGTTGGCCGCAGTGGTATCGGCCGGGAACTAGCTGTTGAGCGTCCACTCTCCATCGTCCTTCTCTTCGACGACCGAGAAAGGCTACGTTCGCGCCGAGACCTACCTGGGTACTCCGAAGGCAGTGGCCACCGGAAGGTAGCTACCGAGAAAAGCTGTAGAGACGCGTGAGTGCACGCTGACCAAGGAATGGCCACGCGCATTTTTTCCCAGCATCAACACAAGAGGACTACGGCTTCCACCTAGTAGCGGCCATGTAACTGATGCGACGCGGGAGCACCGACAACTTGCAGGCCACTCCATTAGCGAAAAAGTCGTAGGACACAACTGAGAAGTTGTGGTGGTAAAGAAATTAACTATGACCTAACCTAATGGTTTTATTTGAACGAATTGGGTAGAACTTTATTATAGACACTTTTGGCTTTGATCGATGATGTGTGTCGTTATCAAGTGTATTCATGATTGTTCATGTGTGTACATGTGTGTTCATGGTGATATGATGATTGATCATGTGTGTCCTTAACAGGTGCCATTCAAGATTGATTTTGTAACATTTATTGCTAGTTTTGTTTAATTAAGGAGTTCTTGCGAGTGTGTAGAATAAATGCATGTTTTGATAAACATATCAACGACTTCCTTTTACCATCTCCCTGAGCTGGCAAAGACACGTAACAATCCATTATCACGTGACAAAAAACAATAGACGAGCCTGACAGGATAGATTTGCCCTCGCCAAAAATATTTCTATCAGGCCCAGTCACGTGTCTTGCCTCAGCGAAAATAGATTTAGGAGGGTTGTTACGTTGGTTCAAATGCGAGGTTTGAACAGGGAGCAGTTTTTCAAGGTGTTCGATGATTGAGCTCTCAAGAAAAGGGAATAATTTGAATTAGGGTGAAACAAATTGAAATTAAACTAGAACATGCCCATATATAGCAGCGTGTCGAGGAAAATACACGCAAAGAGAGCAGCACGCGCGCCGCACGTGAGGCCGAATTCACGCAGACTACCGGCCACTATGGGGCACGTGAAATAGAAAGAACTCCGTTCGCCGATCATAATAAGGATGTGAGGAAAAATGAACACAAAGAAAACAACTGTCGCTTAACACAACCCGACGACGAGAAAGAGGGGATCTAAGTGCGAGTCGGAGAGCAGGCAGGGCGTGGCGCAACCGTATACCAAGCGCATGCAGATGAACGCGCTGAGAAAACGACTGGCGAGGACTGTTCGCTGCTGCCCAGTAGCTGTGAAGGTTCAGGTCAATTCAAGGTTTCTGAAGGATTAATGATTTAGGCTGAGGTGCCCGCCAGTCTGTGCTCGGGAAGGAATTGCATACCTTCAGAAGTTTCTACTTCGGCTTTATTAGATATTCCTATGCGTACTGAGAGTAGCCTTATCTTTAAAAGGACCAGAGAAAAGTCTTTAAAAATAGAAACGAACAGCTTCGTGCCTCGGCTTGTTGATGAGGTCAAGAGTACTAGGCCAAGTACAGAGAGACTAGTCAATCAAGACCGGCACCCTGACAAACTGACAGTTCTCAATCAGAAGTCACGACAAAAAAAAGTGCTATGGGTGCACTGCGTGGTTTAATGATCCCCGACAAAAAACTGAGGCGAGACTGCAGTTAGCAACCTCAAAAGCAAGGGCACAAAGGCGTCCATCTTTTCAAATTCGTGACCCCCAGAAAACTGCAAGAGTGATGCTTGGGTAGCGTACTGCACATACGCATAACCGCAAGCACGAAGCGAGCGTAACGGGAAAGGCTCAGCCACTCCGGAAAGAAGTAACCTTGACAGAGAAACAAGAGTCTAAGCGGAGAATGAGCTGTAAAAAGAGTCAGAGTGATCACGGTAAGCAAGGTAGCTCATGGCAGAGAAGACGTCACGCGAAAGCCGCTTGCGAGATAGAAGAGGTCGAAGAGACGTGCCCTACTACGAAGAAGGATGTGCAATTGTAAGGTTTTGATGCCTTAAGTAACCACTGACCCAGGCTCAGTGTTACAAGCATGCGAGCCAACCGAGTAAAATTGGCCGTGAAAACGGAGTTCATGGCTGTTGAATACAAGAGGCAGGAGAGGTGAAGATTAAGTTTAATACAAAGTTTGAATACAAGGTTGAATACAAAGGGGGTTGAATACAAGAGGCGGGAGAGGTGAAGATTAAGTTAGAGGTCAGTAAGCCCGATAGAATACAGAGCTGACCCGGACAGTGAGAGGACTTCTAGAAATGATGGATAGATTAGGTCCTAAGGTAGAGCATAAATGGTGTACGGAGAAACGCAAGGGTGCTGTAAAAGTGTTTAGCGTTTGTAAAAAAAAGGTGGTTGAGAAAGGCGGATTTATTAAGACTGCGTTGAAATTTGAGATTTATTGAGGTGTTTTGTTTATGTGAAGTGTTAGAGTGGACTGTCTATGCAGAATGGCGTCTGAGAAAATGGTCTGTTGGCAATAGAAGTGGTGAAAGTCGTGTGAACACGATGCGTATGAGTCTATGAACAGGTGTTAACTACCGAGAAGTCTTAGAAATTGAAGGTGATTGGAAGTGCGCCTCGAAGTGTTAACTGATATTTCTGCAATGGTGGTGGAATAAGAAGACATCGACGGCAAAGAGGAAGTAGCTTTTCCAAAAAAATACTCCTAGAGGGGGGTCATGGTCTTGTGGGCACGCCCCAGAGAAGGGATGCATCAAAATCCCCAGAGGAAACAAAATAACAAAGGAACGAAAAATTGAAGTGCGCGCAAGGAACGCACCAAAGAACTAATTGCGCGCCTAAACACCGAGGCATCACGGCCAAGTTTGGTAGCCTGCTGGTCAGCCAATATCAGAACGCCACACAGCAGACAAGCGGTGTATCGACCAAATATGGACACAAAAGGCAAGGAGCCAATCCGATGAACACAGAGGTGATAAAAGCTGGGCACAGAAGAAGAAGGTGTTGGAGGCACGGAACCAGGAGCTGGAAGGAGCATGTGAGAAAGGAAGGAGGGGGACGCAGCGAGGCCATCGACCATGCCATCCAAGATTCAAAAGCAGCGGGCCGCCCTCGCCTCGGCTGCGGCGTCCTAGGCCCTCCGCCAACCTCTGTTTTGTTTGCCCCAGCAGCATCGTTCGGGCACCCGCAGTTCAGCGTCCATGCTTCGTGGACCTTTTCTTCGACAGCCCAGAAAGGCTACGCTTGTGCTGAGACCTACCTGGGTACTCTGAAGGCAGCCACCGAGGAAATACGTCGGGAGGCACGGAGCCCACCCGGTCCAAGGAATGACGACGCGTATCGAACGCCGGCATCAACACGCTTACGTCACCCGCCGCGGTGGCTCAGTGGCTAAGGCGTTGCGCTGCTGAGCACAAGGTCGCGGGTTCGATTCCCGGCCGCGGCGGCCGCTTTTCTGATGGAGGCGAAAAGCAAAAACGCCCGTGTGTACGAGATTTCGGCGCACGTTAACGATCCCCAGGTGGTCGAAATTAATCCGGAGCCCTCCACTACGGCGCGCCTCATCGCCTGCGTTGCGTTGGCGCGTTAAACCCCTACAATCAATCAATCAACACGCTTACGTCGACAGGCTCACTCAAGAGTGCACTCAAACACCTCCCACTCACCACTCATTAGAAGTGGTGAGTGAGCATCGGCCTCAGTGTGAGTGAGTGCGCACCCCACGCACCGCGAGCCAAGAGCACCTTTGGGAGTGCGAGCGCCGCTCGCGGAGAGCCCCACTCACTACTCGCGATTGCACTCGCGCTAGTCGCGTCAGTAGCGGGGTGAGCGCCACCTATTGCGCTTGTACTCGCCGTTGGCTATTCGTCACCGCAACCGCTCTCTGTGATGGTTGAAAATGGAGGATTCATTTTGCTTCGTAAATATGACGCCAGAGAGCTCCTGCTTTGGGTTACGCTAGAGTTATTTCTCTGGTGGCGTGTTGATTTACGAATATGACTTGAATGGTCTTCTGACGCAGTAATTCACCCAAAATGTTAGGTTTCATGACGCTTGGAGGATGTGCTGCAAACACTCGCATTCAAGAGGAGACGACGACCTCTTAGCGCCAGCGCGAGTGAGCGCGAGTGAGCGCGAGTGGTGACGACGATTGGTAAGCATGATTAAGTGCGAGTGGGGATGGCGAGTGTTCACCGTGAGCGCAAGTGGGTGCGATTGGTGAGGACGAGCGGTGAGCATGATCGCAAGTGAGTGCGAAGGGTGAGCGCTATTGCTAGTGGGTATTAGTGGTCAAGGGCGCGCAATAACCATGAGTGCGAGTGAGTGCTAGTGTGGCGAGCGTGACTGTGAGTGAGCGCGTGGGGAAAATATATTTTTCCTGTGTGAGTGTGAATGAGTGGCGCCCAGTATTTCCAAGGTGTGTCAACACGAAATGATAGTGGCTACCACCGAGTCGCGGCTACGGAACGGCTGCTACACGTCAGCGCCGATAACAGAGGAATTCCAGTCCATTCCACCATTCCACAAAATATTGTAAGATCGAAACCGGGAGCTGTGGTGGTAAAAAAATGACCTATGACCTAATGTAATGAGTGTATTTGAACTAAGGGTGGACTTATTGTAGACTTTAGGGTTTGATTGCTTCTGTGTGTTGTTATGTTTTGTTAGAGGTACCATAGTTGATCGATTGTTATATTAAATGCTAGTGTGGTTTCCGTAGGAGTTTTTTAGGAGCTCGCAGGGTGTAATATCCCAGCTAGATCTCGTGAACAAAATGAATGGGTATCTCCTTGCCGGGTTGAAGGATCAGGGCCTCACTACCGTGAGACGCATCGCTTACCGCAGAGGCAAAGAGATTCCCACCAAGCATCATCTTGACCATTGACTGCTCAGTTCTGGCACAACATATCAATAATGGTTTTATGCGGTGCTCAATTCGTCCCTACATTTCGAGCGCGCGGGGCTATTTTAAGTGTCAATGGTTTGGGAACGGTACCAACTCTTGCCGTGGCCGAACGACATCTGCAAAATGCGGAACGCATGATCATATGAGCTCCCATCTGCCCATCTGACCCACCTCACTTTTGCGAACTGCAGGGGGCCGCATGCAGCGCACTCCCGCAAATGTGAAAAAACTAAAATGGAGAATAAGACGATAAACATCAAGGTTACCGAGAACATCACCTTCCCTGAGGCGTGGAGAAGGTTCGCCTCTTTTCTCCTGGGGAAGTATGCCGCCGCAGCTCGCCGGGGGGCGGAACGGTGTCTGGTCTCAACAGGCACCCAGTTCAGCGAGTGTGACCTTGTCCCTCCCACCGCCGCTGGGTTGCCTCACGCAGCCCAACCCGTCACCACACCGCTTGCTGAGGCAGCAACGGTTGTGGTGGCAACCACCTCCGTCAGGACAGGTGCCGCTCCCGCTTCTGCCTCCGCTTCATCCAGTGCGTTGGACGGTGCCGAGGGGATAGACCCCGCGAGCCCCACATCGGCTCCCACCGACACCGCACCGTCCGTGGCACATCTGGCACACCCGACGCCGTCAGCGGTGGCGGGTCAAACGAAGAGTCTCCGCGGGCACCCCTCTGACATCCGACGAGGAGATGGATGTGGCGCCGTTTCAGCCTGCAGCACAGTGCAAGGAGCGGCCTCCGACGTCCAAGCCGACAGAAAGGCTGAAGAGACCCAGAATTACAGCCCCGAATGACGAAACATCAACACACATGCACACACACTCCAGTTATTTTTAAATGTAAATAATGGGAACAGAAAACATCATCCAATGGAACTGCAGAGGCCTCCTTAAAAATCTTGACGATGTGTATGAGATGCTGCATGCCAATCAGCCAAGGAATATTTGTCTCCAGAAAACCCACCTCAATTCTAAACAAACGAATTTCCTAAATAGGAACACGGAATTAAGAAAGGACAGGGTTGGCTGCACACACTTTTTGGGAGGTGTGGCCATTGTTGCCCGGAAATCATTAGCATGACACCCCCTCCCTTTAAACACTGTCCTTGATGCTGTAGCAATCCGTACGATAATATTTACTAGGTTGGTCACGGTATGCTCCATCTCACTCATTCCTGATATTGCACTTCTGAGCTCTCATTTCGAGGCATTGGTTCACCAGCTACGCGAACCAGTCATCCTCATAGGCAACCTTAATGCGCACAACCACTCTTTGGTGCTCCTCCCGAACGGATGCCTGAGGTCGCCTGATATACCAGTTTCTCAGATCGTTGGGAGCATGCCAATTAAACAAAAAAAGCCCATTTACTAAAACTTGGGACACAATAGATACTCACGTCTTCACTTGGCTATTGGTTCTGCAGTTCTATTTCCTTGTCTTCAGTAGGGTGTGGCCACGGACCCATATGGTAGTGAGCACTTCGCCACTTCACTAACGCATATAGGTAAAGACACAAGCAGTTCATCTTCTCACAAGAGGTCTAATGAGTCAAAAGCAAACTGGAGTACATTCACAGAAACATCAGAACTACACCACACATCCATAAAACATCTACAAATTGAAGAAGCAGCCAACTCATATCGGCGAGCATCCTCGACGCCGCCGGAAGGTCCGTTCCCCACACCTCCGGTACCCGGCGCAACCAGCGGAGGCTGTGGTGGAATGAGGACTGTAGGCGAGCGCGCGAGGTCCAGAATAAGGCGTGGGGTATCCTCCTTCGGTACCCCACCTCCAATAACCTTGCATCATTTAAAAGGGCGAAGGCGTTTGGTAAGGGTGTGCGCCATGAGGGAAAATCAGACAGTTGGCGCACGTTCATTAAATCCATTACCTCATACACAGGCGCACAGAAGGTATGGACAAGAATACGCAAACTTAAAGAACCACAGACACACAGCCTGCCCCTTGTCAGCACTACAGGAGACACACTTGAAGACCAGGCTAACGCCCTGGCACAACACTCCCAACATGTGTCCAGTTCAGCCAACTAAAGAACACTTTCATAAAACACAAAACATCCTGTGAGAAGAAGTCCTTGCGACATAGCAATAAGTCGACTTCATCTTATAACACTCACTTCTCACTTAATTAGCTGAAGATTGCACTCAGTACTTGTAAACCTTCAGCTCCACGCGCACACAACATTACATACACTATGATACAACACTTACACACAGACACACTTGAAACCCTTCTTCACTTCTACAACAAAATATTGGTTTCGGGGCGCCTTCCAGGGTCTTGGAGGGAGGCCATCGTAGGGGCCTTTCTGAAAGCGGGAAAGGACCCTTCCTATCCCGCAAGTTGCCGTCCCATCGCCCTGACAAGCTGCCTGTGTAAGCTGCTTGAGAAGATGATCCATAGGAGACTCATGTACTTCTTAGAGTACAATGGTCTTCTCGACGGCTGCTAGGCTGGGTTAGGACGGGGAAATCCACCAATGATCAACTGGTTGTGTTGGAATGGTGTGTAAAAGAAGCCTTCATACATATTCAGTTTTGCATAACGATCTTCTTTGATATTGAAATGACCTACGACACGGCCTGGCGGTATGGCATATTGAGTGACCTCAAGTTATTTGGTGTTTCAGGCAGCATGCTGAACATCATCGTTAGCTACATTTCCGAAAGAACCTTTCGAGTGAGGGGTGGCAGTGCAGTTTCCAATGTATAGGTGCAGGAAAATGGCGTTCCTCAAGGTAGTTTCTTGAGCTGTACACTATTCATTGTTAAGATAAACTACCTCCGGAAGGCATTGCCACCAACCATTTTCTGTTCTATACGTGTAGATGACGTTCAAATGTCTTTTACGTCTTGTAACTTCTCTATTTCTGAACGTCAGGTCCAGCTTGTCGGGAACCAACCTGCTGGCTCGGCGGACACAAACGGCAAATGGTTTTAAACTGAACCGCAGAAAGAGTACTTGTTTTGTGCCCACCCGAAAGCGCGGGATACAGGGGGACCCTGATATCTGTATTAATGGTGCAGTAATTCCTGGGAACAAAACTTTTTAGGCGTAATATTCGACAGTAAGCTTGCATTTATCCATCACTTGTAACAGCTCAACCACAAATGCCTAAAAACAATGAATATTCTTTGAGTGGTGTCACACCAATCCTATGGTGCTGATAAAGAACTCCTTCAACGTCTGTATAAAGCTCTAATAGGATCTCGGCTGGGCTATGGCCGTGTTGCCTATGGGTCAGCAAATAAAACATCTCTGAAATTGCTGGACTCAGTTCAGCACCTCGGGCTCTGGCTTGCATGTGGGGCTTTCTGTACTAGCCCAGTTGAAAGCCTCCATGTAGAATGTTAGAAAGTAGAGTTTAGAACGTCCGCGAAAATACATGGACTTTCTGTATGTTTTTAAAAAGCCATCATTGTAACCGTCCTTTTAAGTCAGTGTTGTACGTTACATCAATATCCCAGCCTCTTTTAAACTGCCCATCTATTTCTTCTCCGTTCTCATACAGAGCTATAGAGGAAGCATGAGAACTCTCAGTGTCCTTTTTATATACCATTAGAACGACTTTTACTAATTTTCTATCCCCATGGCATCTTCGTCCTATACCATGTGACTTATCTTTTACACATTTCGACAGAAACCGAGTGCCAAGAAGTACGATTCTTCAACACTTGTTTTCGCTTCAACACAAATACTAGTGTGCAGAATTTTAAAATGACGCCTCAAAAACTGCAGCACTGTGACCTGTGCTGTGCACGAACCATAGGTCGGCAAAACAGAAAGGACTCACTCAAACCTTCAATCACATTTTTTCATTACGCTGTACTCAATCATACTCAGACTAAAAAAGCTCGTCTGCTCTCAAAATCACTCATACTCACTAATCACATACTCATTTGAAATCGTATTCTTTTGTACTTAAATTCGTTTGTCCTCATGAGTATTTCTACTCAATCTGTACTCATGAGTACTCAAAATGTACTCTAGAGTACTCAATCTGTGCTCATGAGTACTCCATCTCTTCTCACGAATACTCGATCAGTATTCATGAGTATGCGATTTGTGTCACTCACGAATACTCAACTCATTACTCAATACGCCCAGGCACAATTAGGCGTCTGCGTAGATTAACGTCCGTTTATACGCAGATCACTGTCCGCTTATTCGCAGCCGAACCTGAACTTGACAGCGTTTATGGCGTTGCGTTAGTCGCGTCGCTTCCGTCGGCAATCGTGTTCCTGTAGCTCGTTGCGTGCTTATTGCATGTGGGAGCGTAGGCGCCCATTTTGTCCGCTGGCGAGCTGCAGTGTGCAGGGATGGCATAGTTTGGCGCGTACAGGATGTTGCTTCGATTCAGGTTTGCGTTGCGTATGGTGCGGGGGCCGGTTAGCTATTCGTTTAGTGTGCGGAGGCGTAGTTTTGTCGTAGTATGACGTGGCGGATCGGTCAGAATCGCTGCGGCTCCGTGCTCGCTTTCGCCGTGGTTGCTTCGAAAGTAAAACCATTGTGGTATAGAAGCAGGCGTACTTCGTCTAGTTCGTTCAGCCCATATTCCTCTGCGCCGTAAACGTCACTTCATCGGTAGGGCCTTAGATGCCGTCGTCTGGATCGGCCTCATTCATTGGCGTTCATGGCGTGTCCATGTCATCACTCAAGCTCTTCTCTTTTGTCCGTTCTTTAGAGGGCGCTAGAAGCGCTATCTCGCTTGTACAAGCAGGCTCCAAAGCGCTCCGTTACGCGTCGTATGTTTATTTCGGTTAGGAGCCCGAGGAAAACCCACACGGGTGTGACTTTAACTTCTCCTTTTTGTATGCATGTGCGTGTTGTGCCTGCGCGCCCGGCACAAATTTGCTGCATCCGGAGACGTGCCGACGGTGGAGTTGATTCGCGCCTATGTTGAACCGCCCGCGGCAGACGTGCGGCAACATGCCCGTCAAGTCTGCTGTCTCTTTCCTATCGCGGCGGTTGAACCAAAATACGCAGGGGAAAAACGACCCCCCGCCGACACGCAGTGAGTAGCGCCTGGAGACAGCACCGCTGAGTCGCCTTCCCTTTTCCTGCCGAGGCGGCTTGGCTGACGCAATCGCTTCGCCTCCATTCGCCGGATTTAAACTGCGGCCAGTGATAGTCCCGATTGAAGGGATTCGAAATGCAGGCGGCTGCAACGGAACCCCGGGGGTATAACACCAGCCCGGAAGCAGCGGTGGTGCGGAGGCATCTCATCGGAGACACTGAGTTCAGTAGTGCTATAGCCTTTGTCCGAGCCATGTAACGCTGTAATACAGCTTCAAATCACGGTCGGCTCGACTACCTTGTTGCTCTGCTCTGCACCGCGTCGATAGTGCACTGAGCACGGTAACGTCGCAACAGTGGTGACTGAGCTGGGATTGCCCAGACCCAACAGGGTGTGCGTGCAGCGTGTGCGTATGTGTGTGCGTGTGCGTGTACATGTGCGGGTGCGGGTGCGTGTGTGTGTGTGGGGGTGTGCACGTGCGTGCGTGCGTTCGTGCGTGTGTGCGTGCGCGCGCATGCGCGTGCGCGTGAGTGCGTGCGTAGGTGCGTGCGTGCGCGTGTGCGTGTGCGTGTCCGTGTGTGTGCGTGTGAGAGCGTGTGCGTGCGTGTGTGGGGGAGGGGGGCGTGGAGCAGGTTTCGCTTGCAGTCGAGGACCGCAGCGCACCCAGTGGCTGCCGGTGCTTCGCAGCAGTTACAGCACTGTCCAACTGCTCTCCCGTGCTTTGTGAACTCGAAAACAAAGTTTGCAGCTGCGTTTTAAGAGGCGTGACAATTGCCCTGACGTTGCTTTATTGCCGTTTTGGTGCATTGGTTGCACAGTGGAAATCTGCAGCTCTTGTCTGGAGTAGCATTGACGAAGATGACAGCTATCGATCAAAAAGTGCTGTGGCGTCGTTATGGGAAAGCAAAATGTTTAACGAGACGTTCCAAGACGCGAGCTTAAGCTAAAAACCCAACGTATGGTGCTGCCATTCATCATATAATAACGGCCCCTTCACTAGGCCTTTTAATGTTCGAGCTTAAGCGGGGCAGTAGTTGCTAGCGAGGCGTGGTCCCGCAGCCAGTAAATAGGAGATGAAGGTAAGTGAAGAACAACCACCGAAATTCACCATCGTTGTCAGCTTCCTCATTAGATGGTGGCATAAACAAGAATCGGCACATCGGGTTGCCATTCGAAAGCAAACCGCTCCTCCAGCGGCAAGGTGCCACAGCTCTCCGACAAAACATAGGAGGCGAAACAAGTCGTCGCACGCGTTCAACTAGGGATTTTGATATCTCATTGACAACCCAAAAACGTGCTTCGGTGTACTCGGATATTTTATTTCCAATTCAGGGGAAAATTACACCGCCGCGCCGGCACGGTAAGGCTATATGCCTACATGTAAATTGACTGCACGAAACTATTGTCCTACTGAACCTGAGCAAAAAGTTTCAAAACGGGAGCCTAATAAAACCGTATGGGCGTATGTCCATCAGACAAATAATTGCTTCAATGCGCACAGCGGTATGGTGCGGACAATTTCGGTGACACTAACCATGCAGGCGATTAGACGCGAATCACGTAAATTAACGGCGACTGTTGAAATCAGCGGTTAGGCTCAGGAAACGAGTACCCAGCGTGACATGCCTCTGCCGAAACTGCTGAAGACCGGAAAACGGCGACTTCAGAGCGCGTAGTGCATGCATTGTTAGCAGCCCCCACCGCCTCCCTTTAGCAACATGAACGGAGCAAGTGGACGCAGCAGCTACGCGTTCCAAGGCCGCGTATTTGTAAACAAAAATAACTGACCAATTAACACGTGCCATACAAACAGAGTCAGTGCGGCTGCATTTCTCTCCTGGACCTCACCCCCTCGTTTTTTCCCTTTCACCGCAAACCCTTAGCGAGCGACCGCCGCAAAACGCTAACAGCGCCAAACAGGGACAGGGAAAGAAGGGAGGCGCAGTTTTCATTGTCTGATTACACCATCCTTCAGCATTCAGCTGCACAATGGTAGCGCTAAATGGTTGCGACTTGTACACGCGCGTCCAGACTGGAGTTAGTGTTAGAACTTTTTTGTACTACGGTACCCACGAAAGCATGTACTCACGAGTGCAAGCACTCGAAAATACTCTATTCATAAGTATTGTGCTTATGTGCACTGTACTCATGAGTAGTGTATACTCACAAGTACTACTCTTGAGGATTCATACTCATAAGTATTCATACTCACGAGTACTCATACTCATAAATATTGCACTCATGAGTACTCACACTCATGAGGAGTGTACTCATGGGTACTGTGCTCACGACTTACCCCTGTGCTCACTCGCCATAGAACTCACTTTTTAATCTGGGTGTGTACTCACTCATCATCATACTCAATCGTGAGTTTCAGTACAAATGAGTGTACTCACGAGTGAGTACGCCGACCTATAACACGCACCCAGCTGAATATTAGTAAAACCTGAATATTAGTAAAACCGAGGCCCATGGTATACTTCTTGTTGTGAACCATATCCTGCAAACTAAAATTCCACAGTCGGTAATCCATACCGATTCCTTAAGTGTTGTGCGGACGTTGGAAGCCAGAAAAACTAATAAAAACAATGCAGTCAATCATCCGATCAGCGCCATTATGTCTTTATATTCGTTAGGCCTCGAGCTGACCTTGTGCTGGGTGCCAGGTCACTCTGGGATCACAGGAAACGAGACGGCAGATCAAATGGCCGCTGCTGCTGCGCTTAGTAGGATAGTTGACATAAAACAGCACCATACACCGACATGAAGCCACACATTAGAAAACAACTTCTAAAAACCTGGCAAACACACTGAATTGGACATACAGACAACAAATTACACGTAATAAAACCACACTTGGGACAGTACACCACTGACAGACACAACAGAAACACAGAAGTAGCCTTTGCTAGGCTATAGATAGGGCACACACATGCAACGCATCACTCGTATCTGCCCACGGGGGCCTTCAAGACCTCTGTGTAGCAGGTGCGGATAGGCCCTATCTGTAGTTCACATACTCCTAGAATGCAAAGCACTTCACACAAGACCACGGAAACACTTCCCACAACTGTAGAGACTACACATCTCATTACACTAATCCCTTTTCCTCTCTGACAATCGCATGTTTTCTGTCCACTGTGTCTTCAAATATTTAGCAGAAGCAAAATTTTAAACCTAATTTCATACCACGCATAATCACAACCTGGCCTTCCACACCAGTCATCCTCATTATATTTTAATGGTTCTACTTTCGTTCCTGTTAAGGAATTTTAGTGTTTAGACCTTCATCCTTCATTATAAGCAGTGTTTTGGCGGTCTTTTCCCCAGTGGGCCTTGCGCCATTATATCCAATCATCATCATTATCGTCAACCTCGCTGTTTTGCCCTTTAGACGAACTAACAAAAGGCGGAATACCAGGGTAATATAACGAACCTGCATAGACGGGAATGAAAGAAGGCGACGGCCATTTGTTCGATTGGGGGATGAAGTAACAGTACTAGGAGCAAAGCATGAACTGGGGAAGACCAGGACACCAGCAGGTGAAGCTCAATTCGAGACGTTTTAAATAGGATGCTGGTGTTAATCGCCATGAATAAGTTTTCAACTTGTGTCTTCCTAACGCATTTCAAGAAATCGGCGAAGCCACTCTTCTAGCACAATGAATGCACATGTATTTTTATCGTCAGGTTATCTGCGGTGTTCATATTCGTATAATATACATAGTTTTATGTGAGTCCTAAATGTTGCATTACCCCGCACAGGGCACCTTGAGTAATCTTGGTGACGGTGAGTGGTGACACCGCGTACCCCGAGCCCCCCATGCTTAAGCTGTCACCTACCGTGGCTAGAAGTTGAAAGGTGAAGGGTTAGAAGCCGTGAACGGTGGCCGTCGGAGCCTTGGTCAAGCTCCGGCCGATGGGCTCCCTGCCTGTCTACCAGGCAGGGAGCTCCGGGACCTCTTTGAATACCAGGGTAAGGTCAAAGGAGAAAGTACCCCCGTCTCCCTGCTTTCCAATGTATCATATGCATTTTCCAAACCCCCCCCCAAACGTGATCGGCCCCCGAAGAAGGGCGCCGCAACGAAGTTTCCTTTCCACCACTTCCCAACTTGAGTATTCCGAAACCGAACAACTACTCTCGCTTCTTAGTAATAGAATCAGTTGACCAGTTGAACCCTCTTGCTTCAAAGTCCGTATTTCTCGTCTCTAAATTTCTTGAAGGTGTCATCGGCGAATCATATAAAGCCAAAAAACAAACAACCGGTGAAATCCTTGTTGAAGTCAGTAGCCAGGATCAGGCTGATAAACTACTTGCACAAACTCGCATCGCCGATCTGGCCATCCGAGTCACGCCCCACCGCAGCCTAAACAGCCCCCAGGGCCGCGATTTCCGAATATGACCTAATCAATGAATCTGAAGCTGACCTGCTGGAGGGCCTTCGTAGTCAGGGCGTAACAGCGGTCAGGCGCATAACCATCCGCAGAGACGATAAACAAATACCGACAAAGCACCTCATCCTAACCTTCGACAAGGCGACCCTTCCAGAATTCATCAACGCAGGTTACATCCGTTGTTTAGTCCGGCCTTACATCCCGAACCCACGGCGCTGCTTCAAGTGCCAACGGTTCGGGCACGGCACAAACACCTGTCGCGGCCGACTTACCTGCGCAAAATTTGCCCAGCACGATCACCCGGCCGAAAACTTCTTTGTGTAAACTGCCAGGGTCCACATGCGGCCTACTCCAGAAAATGCGAAAAGTTTCAATTAGAAAAGAAAATCATTAACATCAAGGTCACTAAAAACATCACTTTCCCAGAGGCGGGAAGAGGTTCGCCTCTTTCCCTCTTGGGGAGGTACGCCGACGCAGCTCGCCGGGGGGCGGAGCGGCGTCTGGTTTCGGCGGGGACCCAGTACCGCGAGTCGGACTTGGTCCCCCCGCCCATGCCCCCCCCCCCTGGGTTGCCTCTGGCAGCCCAACCCGCCTCCGCACCGCTCGCTGAGCCAGCAGCGGCTGTGGTGGCATCCACGTCCGGTGGGGATGCTGCTGCACCCACCGTTTCCCCCTCTCTACCGGCCCGAAGCACACGCGAGGGCCCGGACGAGATGGAGACGGAGGCAGTCGCAGCGACGCCCTCCCCTGCCTCGCTGCCTGTGCCACCTGTCGTGCTCCCCACGCCTTCGGCACTGCCAGCGCAGGCAAAGAACGCCCGAAAGGGTACAACGTCAAGGGGGCCCAGTCCGCTGGGCACCCCCTTGCCTTCAGATGACGACATGGACGTCGAGCCCTTCCGGCTTTCATCGCAGCGGAAGGAACGGGCTGCGACGTCCAGGTCAGCAGAGAAGGCCAGAAAACCCCTCCCAGGAGTCCAAGCTCTGAAAGACCCTACATAAATAGTCACACTCCAGTAGCTCTGAACACATAATAATGGGAAGATAAAATATATTCAATAGAACTGCAGAGGCCTTCTGAATAATCTTGACGACGTGCATGAGATTCTGCATGCCAACCAGCCAAGTTTAATGTGTGTCAGGAAACACATCTGAATTCCAAAAACACAAATTTCTTGAATAGTTACCTGGTATACAGGAAAGACAGGGATGGCTGCACACACTCTTCTGGCGGTGTGGCCGTAATCGCCCACAAATCCTTAGCGTGCCACCCTGTCACTTTGAACACTGTCCTTGAGGCTGTAGCCGTCCGCACAATAATTTTTAATAGGTTGATAACGGTATGCTCCATCTACATCTCTCCTGATCTTGCACTTCTGAGCTCTGACTTTGAGGCGCTGGTCGACCAGCTTCCTGAACCGTATATCTTAACAGGCGACTTCAATGCACACAATTCTCTTTGGGGCTCTTCTCACACGGATGCCCGAGGTCGCCTGATAGAGAAATTTTTAACGTCCTCTGGAGCATGCCTTTTCAACAAGAAACAGCCTACATACCATAACATAGGACACAATACATACTCAAATCTTGACTTGGCTATTGGTTCCGCAATTCTCTTTCCATGTCTTGAGTGGGGAGTGGGCACTGACCCTTATGGCAGTGACCACTTCCCCACGTCACTAACATACATAGGTAAATGCCCAAGCAGTTTATCTTCTCATAATAGGTTCAATGAAGCACGAGCTAACTGGAACACATTTACAGAGACATCAAAACTTCACCACACATCCATAGGACACCTACACGTTGAAGAAGCTACCCAACTGCTCACGGCGCACATCCTCGACGCCGCCGGAAAGTCTATTCCCCACGCCTCTGGTGCCCCGTGCAACCAGAGGAGGCCGTGGTGGAATGAGGACTGTAGGCGGGCGCGAGAGGCCCAGAACAAGGCGTGGGGTATCCTTCGTCGGTACCCCACGCCGGGTAACCTTATTTTGTTCATACGGGCCAAGGCGTTGGAAAACGTGTGCGCCGTGAGGCAAAACGAGAGAGTTGGCACACCTTTTTGACATCCATTAATTCATACACAGACACACACAAAGTCTGGACACGTATACGCAAGCTCAAAAGACAACAGACACACAGCCTGCCCCTGGTTAGCAGCACCGGGGACACACTGGAAGACCAGGCTAACACACTTGCACAACACTTCGAACACGTGTCTAGTTCAGCACACTACACAAAAACTTTCATGAAACACAAAACATCTTCAGAAAAAAAGCCCTTACACGACAAAGACAAATCAAAAATTTCTTACAATTCTGAATTCACTCTCTATGAGTTGAGGGCTGCCCTGAGCACGTGCAAACCTTCAGCTCCAGGCGCAGATAAGATTACATACACCATGATACAGCACCTACACCCAGACACTCTTGAAACACTCCTACACCTATACAATAAAATATGGCTTTCGGGGCACATTCCTCGCTCTTGGAGGGAGGCCATAGTAGTGGCTGCCCTAAAGGAAGGGAAGGACCCTTCCTCTCCTGCCAGGTATCACCCCATTGCCCTGACAAGCTGCCTGTGTAAGCTCTTCGAGAAGATGATAAACAGGAGACTTGTGTACTTCTTAGAGTACAATGGTCTTCTCGAGAGCTGCCAGGCGGGCTTCAGGGCGGGGCGATCTACCAACGATCAACTCGTTGCGTTAGAGTCTTATATCAAAGATGCTTTCCTCCACAAGCAGTACTGTATGACTGTCTTCTTTGATCTTGAAAAGGCGTACGATACTGCTTGGCGGTACGGCATCCTTAGCGACTTGAAGTCCTTTGGCATGTCGGGTAACATGATGAACACGCTTGCCAGTTACCTGTCTGAAAGAACGTTTCGCGTGCGAGTTGGAACTGCACTTTCTAGGGTTCATGTGCAGGAAAACGGTGTTCCGCAAGGTGGAGTTTTGAGGTGCACTTTGTTTATTGTAAAAAGGAACTCTCTTCGGAAGGCTCTGCCACCAACCATTTCCTGCTCAATCTATGTAGACGACGTGCAATTATCCATTAGGTCTTGTAACCTGTCTGTCTGCGAGCGCCAAGTCCAGCTTGGTGTTAACAAGCTAGCTGGCTGGGCAGATAGCAATGGTTGTAAATTTAATCCTGGAAAGTGCACTTGTGTTTTGTTTTCCAAGAGGCGTGGCATCCGGCTTAGGTATTATCTTTGACGAAAAGCTGACATTCATCCCACACCTAAAACAACTAAAGCATAAATGCTTAAAAACAATGAATACCTTGAAGGTTCTGTCGCACACCTCTTTTGGTGCTGACAAACAACTTCTCTTACGTGTTTTTACCAGCTTGATAGGTTCACGATTGGACTATGGTAGCGTTGTTTATGGGTCAGCAAGTAAAACATCCCTCAAAATGCTGGACCCAGTGCTTCATCTAGGGCTCCGCTTGTCATGTGGTGCCTTCCGAACTAGTCTGGTCGAAAGCCTGTATGTTGAGTGCAACAAATGGAACCTACAACGTCAGCGAGCATACACAGACCTCCTTTAGGCTTTTAAAATTTCATCCATGCCTCACCATCCTTTTAAATCAGTTTTTCATGATACCTCCATGACTGAACTCCTTTTCAATCGACGATCGTTCTCTGCGCCCTTCTCTTACAGAGTTAGAGAGGAAGCGTCAGAGCTTGCTGTCTCCTTTTTAGATACCATCCAAAGTTCTGTAACAGATTTCATAGCCCCATGGCATCTCCGCCCTGTCTCATCCGACACATCATTTACACATGTAGATAAAAACCGAGCTCCCACATGTGCAATTCTGCAGCACTTCTTGTATTTGCAGGAGAAGTATCATTATTCTGAATTTTATACGGACGCCTCTAAAACTTCCACCTCGGTGTCCTGCGCGGCGCATGGGCCCGGCCTTAGTGTCACTAGAACTCTTAACAGTAATACAAGTATCTTTACGGCAGAGGCTTATGGTGTACTTCTGGTTGTTAATCATATCCTTCAAAGCCACATCCCACAATCCATTATATATACAGATTCTCTCAGTGTTGTGCGGGCGTTGTCGTCAACAAAGTCTTCAAAAAATCACGTTATAAATTTAATAGTCAAGGGTGTTATGTCTGTGTATGTACGCAAATGTGAACTTGTTCTTTGCTGGGTCCCTGGCCACTGTGGTATAGCCGGGAACGAAGCAGCGGATCGAATGGCTGCTGCTGCTACACTCTCGAATGCAGTAGACATAACCACATTACCCTACACCGACGTGAAACCACACATCAGACAACACCTTCGCACAACATGGCAAGCGCACTGGAATCAACAGACTGACAACAAACTACACATTATAAAGCCACTCTTAGGAGCATACACCACTGATACTCACAACAGACACAACGACGTTACCCTGGCTCGATTACGGATAGGCCACACGTATGCAACACATTCCCACCTGCTCACGGGATCTCCAAGACCCCTGTGTAGCAGGTGCGGGGAGGGCCTATCCGTAGTCCACATACTAATAACATGCAAGGCACTTCACACAACACGACACAAACACTTCAGAGAACTCTACAGACAACATATCCCCTACATCCATCGCTATTTCTAGGTGACGATGCCAGTGTTTCTATGAAACGTGTGTTTGATTATTTGTCAGATGTTAAGTTCTTAAACCTTATCTCATATCACGCATAATCAAATCTGGCCCTATACACCAGCCATCAGCATTACATTTAATTGATTTTACTATGTCCGATTTACATGTTTTTATACCTACCTTTTTGTGGTAATCACTTTGCTTCATCATATAACTTCTTCTTTGGCGCTCTTTGCCCTCGTTGGCCTTGCGCCATGAAACACCAGCCATCATCATCATAAATGTTGCATTTTATATCGCCTCGGGATTATAAAACACCATTTTTGTTTAAAAATGAAATCTAATGTAATGTAAAAACATGTTCAAATGTTCGAAGTGGAACTTGAACGCGTTCCGTTCGCAATAAAAAAATTTGTAACGGCAACTCGTTTCAAAATTGCGAAGGAACGAGGAACGAGCTTTCGTTCCTGTTTTAGAGGAACATGTACAACACTGTAGAAAACCCATGCAACGCCCAGCAGTTCTCCGTAAGCCTACAAGCACATGCGTGAGGCTAATCAGGTATACAGCATGCATTTCAGTGTTCATTCAAAAACACCACCAAAAACAAGCACCAAACCGCATTGTGGATGATAAGGCGCCTATCAACAATGCACCCCCCCTACACTGTGTGTTCGGAGTAAAAATTCTCTGCAGATTATGTTTGCACACTACGCTGGACTGATCATCACCATCATCCTCAACTGCCCGCTCAGGCCAACTGCCCTTCTCCAATTGAAATGCAACGACTGTACTCCACCCCTCTAGTTCACTGTTGGCCACCGAATTTCGGTATTTCATGCCTTAATCGTGTTATTCGCCTTCCCCATCTTCTCTATGCATAACTTGGTATCCACTCTGTTACCGAAATCGTCGACCGGTTCTAGATTCATCCTACTACATTGCCAACCAAAGACCTTTTTTTCATTGCTTGAAATATATCATTCACTCGAGTTTGTTCTGTGACTGATGCAGTGCTTCGTTTTGCTGTCCCTAATTCTTACTCCTATCATTATTCGTTTCATAGACCGTTGAGACGATCTGCATTTTGAACTCGTTTATTAAGGCGGCAAGTTTTTATTTATTTATTATTTTTTATTTATTTATCTATTTATTTATTCATTTCAGTATTTGAGTATTTGATTTGGATTTCTTGTAAAAACCAAGGGGAGGCTGACATAAAAGGCAGACCTGGCCTGACAGGGGCCTCAGCCACCCAATTCACCGGGTTCATAATAACACGTCTGTTCACAAATTTAAGCATAATAGCACAATCGTAATAGAGCAATAGCACAAAGCACAGTAATTACTACATTTTCTATGTATTATACAAAACATAGGTCTAAAATTCACAGACGTATCACAGTGTACACATAAGAGCAGTAATTCGTACGCATGATGTCTCATCAGTTACACTACTGCCTCACAATTACGTACAAATGTATTTTTGTTTGTAATTGTTTTTAATTTCTACCTTTAGGGTGACATTTAGCCATATATTTAAATCGTTAATTATATATCAGTATTGCAAGCGTTTTGCTTAAGTAACTCTTCTTTGACCTGTTTTTTAAACGCAAGTTCACTGGCGTCGAAGTTTAATTTTTCTCCCAATTTATTTATTATTTCAGTGGACTGGTACAGGAAAGATTGTTCACCATAGTTGGTTTTTACTTTTGGAGTGTGTAGTGTTGTATTCCTGAGATGGTAGCCAGAAGATGCAGTGTAAACGTCATTGTGGGTGTTTTGCTTATAAATGGTGTGCAGAACCTTCATTTAATTGATTTGGTCAGCTCGAAGCATTCAATATTCAGTAAATAAAGGAGCTCTCGTCAAATCTGCGTAACAGCCATGATAATGTAAATATACGTGCAAAATTTCTTTTTTTAATACAATGAGCCGGTTATAATTTGTTTTAGTTGTGGCCCCCACACCAAAATCCCGTAGCATACTTTAGAATAAATGAGAGCATTGTATAGGCTTTGTTTAAACCATAGTGGTATAAAATGGCCAATTGTATATATGAGACCTATACGTTTAGAGCATTCGGTGGAAACGTCAGCAATATGCGTATTCGACGAAAGTTGTTCTTGACACCAAACACCTAGAAATTCGGTTTATCAATCGGTTTAGCTTGGTTCCATTGATTATATTCGGGAGTTCTTTCTCGACATTTTTATTGTACGCACTAAATATCATATAAGTTGTCTCTAGCTTTAAGTTGCAATTTCTTATTATTTAACCAATCTGAAATTGTTCCAAGTAAACATTTACCATTGAGAAGTTTAAATATATTAATAACCTATTTGAAATTGTTGAAATAAACATTTACCATTGAGAAGTTTAATGATGTTATCAGATGTAAAGTAAAAGTTAGTTCGTTAGCATACATTACAAGTACTTGCGGACCTTCTATATTTATGCTATCATTTACATAAACTATAAAAATCGCGCCAATCCACCCCGTGATTGTGGTTGGAATGCAAAGCTGTAAACGGCATTCATAACGATTACCCATGCGACGTCACTGAAATTCACTCACATCGCTCTACAAATAGTAAAACCAGAGTGAAGTGAAATGCACATAACCACACCATTTATTACTTCAAAGAGATATTATTGGTAAGATTAAATCAAAGCATGATGCATGAACGGTGTTTGGTTGAGTTGTATTGGTGTAGCACAAGAGTGGAAACTTTTTTTATCAAATTAAAGTAAGCTCTAACCCGGTGTTAGACGATCTGACTTTTCCGTCTCTGCGCCGCGGAGGGAGACGACGAGATTTGCGGCAGAGAAGGAGGAGGAAGAGGAAGAAATACTTCTGTTCAGATTTCCGAACGGCCCAGAGTGCAGCCCCGGGGAGTGATTCGGCCCATATGCAGTCCGCGCAGGCTGTGTTCTGTCCTACCGCTGAAGCTCGGTAGGTAGAGAGGGCCTGGACACAGCATCTCCCATTGCTCTTCTTGTTAGTTGACGGAAAGAGAAGAGGGTGCTCATGGCTAAAGTCACACACCCCTATTACGGGGCGGAGTGTTCTCACTTATGAACAAAATTTACATTGAGCGTCGTAGCGATTCGGATGCATTAGGTGAAGACCCTAGGCTGTGGGAAGGAGCCCGGATTGTATGAGTCGTAGGGTAGTTTGTTGTTCCCTGGAAAGGTCAGGGTAAGGGGAAGGTACGGTCTGTCTGAGAAGGCTATAATGCTGGGTTACCTCCCTGAACGTACCAAGCGGGTGGCTGTCCTCATGCAGCTCCATAGCACGGGAGGTAAAAGCACAGGCCTGTTGGTGGGCGTATTTGTTGCCCTCCATTGAAGCGTGAGGGGGTGTCCAGATGAGCTGAATGGCACTGTTTGGGGAGTGGTTTTTTAGCGCGCGAAGTGCAGATCAGGACACCCAACCCGACAGGTAATTCCCGTAGGCTTGCTAGGAATCGGTGACTATCCTCCGAACCACAGGCTGAGTGAGAGCCAAGATGATGGCTACCTCTTCTGCAGCCGTCATTATATGGGTCCTAAGCGAGGTACACCCAAGGAGGTTTGTTCTGGAGGTAGCCACGATGATGGCGTATTGCTGCCCTCGACGTTTGGAGGCGTCTGTGTAGATAACGTCATGATCCCCACCGAGGGTGGTGTTTAGCGCTTGAGCCCGTGCCTTTCGGTGACTCTCGTCATGTGAGGGGTTCATATTTCTATTCAAAGGGAGCATCTTTAGTTTTAGTCGCCAAGAGTCTGGGAGTACGTCAAGCGGAGTGACATTCTGGGCTGCACAGCCAATCTTGTGAAGCATGCGGTTACCCACTGCAGTTCTGAGTCGGACCGTCTGGTTAGAAAGATTGCCTTCGATCAGGTCTTCCACCGTGTTGGGGAGCCCCGTGCTAAGCAGCCTTTGTGTGGACGCACTCATGAGAAGACCAATGGCCTGCTTGACCGCCTTTTAATCATTATATAAAGGATCTCTATGTCTTCTTTGCCGAGAAAAAGACAGGGGGTTGACGTAAGTGACTCTCGACAGGATAAAAGCTTCAATTAATCGAAAGGTACCGGATCCCCTTAGGCATCGCTTCTTGGTGGCAACTCTCCTCCTCATGTGTATGATTTGATTAATGCTGTTTTTGAGGCGCTGCAAGGAGACGTCACTCTTCGTGTTAGCCTCGATATGTAGGCCCAGGATCTTGATGCTGGGCTTGGAGTGATGGCCTGGTCATCAAGGAGTATTTGAATGTATTCCTTGATTTTGCGTGAGGGCGGACGTCAAGGAGCTCTGATTTTTTACGTGAACATAGGAGGCCACAGGCTTTGGCACATTGGCGTAATAGAAGTGAGATGACATGCATTGGTGAGAGCGTCTCTTAATTTTTGTAACTCTTAGCACATGAGCAAGGTGTGCACAGGGCCGCTAGACGGGCGTGAGTGGTCGCGTAATGCTTTCACGTGGCATTCAGTGAGAACGCAGGGGGTAAACCCGTAGATGCACTTGTTGAGTACACCACCTGTCTTTCCCGTCTTCACGTGGGCTCGTAGCTAAATCGGTAAGACAACGGGCTCTCGCTTTGCTAGTCTATTATTTCCAGGTTCGATTCCCGGCGATGCTAGTAAATTCTTTTATTTGGTCACTGGAGTTTTCTGGTGACACCAACGATCCGGAAAAAACCCTTGGAGTAGAGGTAAAAAGCTTTGCTCCGAAGCAGTAACGGGCCTAACTTGGAACCTTGCGGGCCACCTTGCTTTAGCTGGAATATGTCTCACGCAATGTAGATTAATTCAACAAACTCCTTTGTTTGAGTCAAATAGCTGTTTAAAAGGTTACCTGCTACGCCACGTATTCCTCGTCTCTCCAATTTATTTAGCAAAATATTATGATCTGTCGAATCAAACGCTTTTTCAAGGTCTAAAAACAGTCCAGCTGTGATCTGCCTGTTTTGAATGTTTTCAATTATTTTGTCTTTAATGTACAGTAATGCTTGCTCGGTTGAATAAAATTTTCGTACACCATAATGTTACATCGAAATTAAATTGTGTTTAAGAAAGAAAGCTGATAGTCTGTTCTAGATTACTGCCTCAAATACCTTGGAAAAACTGTCAGGATAGATATTGGCCTGTAATTTGATACATTGTCGTGTGCTCCCCTTTATGAATGGCCGTCACTCTAGCAACTTTAGATTAATAATGTGCTCTAACACTTCACTTACTTCTAGTGCCACGCGCTTAATCACACTCAATAAAAACCCGGCAACTCCTGCCGCTGCATAAATATTTATTTTTCCGATAAGGTCCCGTACTTAGGTATCGTTCATAGGTTCGAGAAAGATAGGGCTGGACAATTGTGGAATGCCTGTCACGTCGCGGCCGCCGTTATCAGGGTGTGTTGGGTGCGCACCTGCATCAATAAAATGAGTATTCATAAAGTTGGCTAGCTGAAGGCTCTCTACCGGTTCTCCGTCTAAATGCGTTAATTGCGGCTCTGCTGTTGTTTTTCTACTTGTTATTTTGTTATCAGTGTCCGATATCCTTTTTGGCTGGCCTCGTAACTGAAAAAATAGCCGTTCGTAATATTTTCTTTTCGCTCACTTTAAATCGCTCCGTAGCTTGTTGCTAAACTTTTTGTATGCCTTGCGTATTTTGGGCTCCTTCGTTTTTATAAAGTTGTGTAACATACAATTTTTCTTTTTATGCGTTTATACAAATATGGGTCTACCCAGGGTTTGCGCACCTTTTTGGTTCCTTTACTTGCAGGCTGTAGAGGAAAGGCTGCATTGTAGCATTCTCCTAGGGGTTGCAGGAAAACATTACAAGAAATATTTACATCGCTCTCCCGATAGACGATTTGACAATCTAACGATTTCACTAGTTCTCGGAAATCTTCGAGTGTGCGGTTGAGGAGCGCGGTTGAGGGGATAGATCATCTATAAAAGAATGAGTCTCGATACAAAAGAAAAGTGGAAAATGATCACTGATATCCACAGTAAGAACTCTGTCGATATATCACAATCACAAAAATTCGTTATACAGACATCCAAAAGAGTGGCACTTTTAAAGTGTCAATTCTAGTTGGTAGCCTTATGTGAATAACACAACCATGACAAGATAACAGTGTTCAGTTCAATAGACGCTCCTTCCTCCAAGGTCATATCGACGTTTAAATCACCCATTATATTGCACCATTCATTGCGCGAACAATCGAATGCCCATAATCGCTCCAAGAAGGTGTAATATGTTCTTTTGTTACCCGTAGGAGGTCTATAGATTACACACAGTCATTTTCCGTACGTGAAAAGCTAAGCATTCGAAATCGTTGGTTATTTCCGAAAACTATTCAATACCCATGAAACTAATGGTGTCTTTAATGTATACACTGACGCCTCCGCCTTTTTTCTTTTCCCTTCTCAGGTGCATTGAACGGTACCCATCTAGCAGTGGTATTGGGTCACTCCCAGTCAAACAAGTTTCAGTAAAAAATGGGATGTTTAATTCACATTTAATTGAGTGTAATAACATGTCCAGTCCATCGATCCTATTATTAAGACTTCTCATATTGATGTGCATACCAGAAAATGAGTTGAGGTTGGAAAACTCTGCGTTCAAACTCTCAATGTCTTATTTAATTACCGGTTTCTTTTGCAGTTATCATACAAGATTGTGGAATCAGTTGCTTAAGTATAAATTCGCGCGCCATTACTTAATTGATGCAGGGAATTGATTGCTGACTCAAGAACTATACGTATTAATTTCTCCAGTATTAACACAGGGCAGAGTTCGGCGACAGATATACCTACAAAACAGTTGGAATATCCTAGGAAACCTAGTTTGGAAGGATCGCTTTGTAACAAAACGAACATTTCCAAGTACTGCAATGCACGTTGGTTATTCCTGTAGATAGGTGTGCACAGGTCAATATGGGGACTTGAGGTGGGTTTCACAGCTAGTTCTAGACGGTTCTTCGCTAGGGGTGCTCCATTTAATGCAGAGCGCGGAAGAATCTCTTTCTTCTTCTTGAGGTACACCGGGCACTGAAAAGACATCATGGCATGGTAGGCGTCCTCTTCGGTGACATCCGGCAGCTCAAGGCAGGAGGCACTGCCTCCTCCACTGCGTTGCAGTGTTTATAGTAGCGCCTCCTTGCGCACCGCACCAGCAAAACTGTGCCTTGTCGGCCGAGCGGTATATTTTTGTGTATCCGATCATTCCACGCTTCACACACCTTGGTACAAACGTATTATCAAAGACAGGACAGCGTGTCTAACCGACGTAGGGATGCTTCCTTCCTTTCATTTGCTCGTATGCTTTCGTTCCAGTTTTGATGACGGCTGTTTTTCCCGCTTTTCCCTTCCACATCTTGACGAGTTTGATGTCTTCTTTTCCAGCATTGATGTTGTTTTGTCCCTCTAGCCTTTCGACGATTTCTTCGTCTTCGATGATATCCTTGATGCCGACGATCTTGAATTCCGGTAGTTCCATCCATGGCTTTCTTGCTGCTACATCTCTTAAGTTTTGTCCTTGGTTATGTGCTCTTCAAATCGTTTCAGCCCTTCTGCGGATGTAGAGGACACAATCACTCTTTCCTTGCTCTGGCGGAGCTTGATATTCCTGAGACCAAGCTGGAAAGGATCGACGTTCTTTTTAATGAAGTTTTCTAGTGCAGCTGGTTTGAGGTTGGCTGACTTCAGAATGAGTGCTCTCGTGTATTGCACTTCTCTCGTTTTCACTGTTTGGAAATATTCAACTGTGGGGGCCATCTGTAATGCCTTGCTGTAGTCCACAGTGTGTCTTTTACCTTGTGTTGCCAGTGCCTGACTAAGTCTTTCCACACGGCCTCGAAGTCGACAGTTCTCCTCCACCATTCAGAGACACACCTTTCTCATGCAGAGGAAGTCATCTAATAACGAGTCTGTTCAAGATGACATTCTTGTGTTTTTGTTGCTTTGGACTACAACATCAATAAATGTCTTTATGGCACTCATTTTTACTTGAAGTCGTTCCCTCAGAGTGGAAACCTCTTCAACCTCTCCTGAGCTGTCCAAGGGTGGGTAGTCCTCTGCCGTGTTTTGTCCACCCTGCTGGTTCTGCTTGCTCTGGGCCGTGGCCGTAGAACAGTGAGACAGCTCGTTCATTTTTGTTGACGTTTTGTATTTCGAGCAGTTGATTTTCTGTCAAGCATCTTCTCAATCGGTAGTGCCTCCGTTGATCTTGCTTGGGGTGTCGAAGCATGATGGAGTGGGCTCACAGTTCCCGTCCTCATAATCAATGTCTGTTAGCATCGTTATTTCTTCACTTTCTTGGTAGTTTTCTTTTCCCTTGTTTTCTTCTTTTGCTTCTTTTTTTTTCTACTCGTTTTTGAAACAAGTCTTCGTTGTTTCTTTTATTTGGGTAATTGCTGCCTCTTTAAGTCGCCTTTTTTCCTGCCAAATTTAGCGGAACCGTATTTCTGGTCTACCCATGCTGTTTCTCAGAAATGGCTGCGCCCAGTTTGTTTATTTTTTTCTTTATCTCTCAAGCGTGCTTGAGAACGTTTTAGGGCGTTTTTCGTGCAATAAACATCCACAGACTGTCTTCGAGGTCTACAATTTCTGATTCAACCATTTCGCACAAATTGCATGCAGTTTTCAGCTTCGAAAATACATTCTCTCGCGTAGACGGCAGTATGACACAGAACGTAGGTTTATTTTGCTGTTCATGCAATATTGCACTCTACAGAGCGAAAATTGACGCTCATCGTCAGCTGTACTTGTGTTCTTCATCTTTGGAGAGTTTTCTCCAAGGGTGTTGTCATTGCTTCCTTGTTCCGCAGGCGGTATGTGGTCTCTTGTTGTACACGAATCACCCTCGGCTGTCAAGTCCTTCGATGCTTGTTTCACGTCTAACTCAGGCCCTTAATGTCTGAAACTTCACTCAGGGATTTTCGAAATGTCACACTCACAATTCGCTACTGCGTACTTCCCCTTCTTCAAGAAACCCACTGCAATGGCCTCCATCGAAGACCTTGGAAGGTGTCCCTAATGCCGTAGGTTGTTGTAAAGGTGTAGGAGTATATTAGCTGTGTCTGGGTGTAGGCGTGTAATATGGGGTATCTAATCTTCTCTGCGCCTGGAGCTGAAGGTTTACATGTGTTCACGGCAGCTCTCAACTCATACTGAGTAAATTAAGAGAAGTAAGCAGATTTTGACTTGTCTTTGTCATGTAAAGGCTTTCACTATGCAGAGGTTTTGTGTTGAATGAAAGTGCTTCTCTAGTTTGTTGACCTCGACACGTGTTGGAAGTGTTTTGCGAGTGCGGTAGCCCGGTCTTCTACTGTGTCCTCTATTCGACTAGACAGAGGCAGGCTGTGTGCGTGACGTCCATTGAGCTTCTGTATTTTTGTCCATACCTTTTGTGTGTCGGTGTATGAGTTTATGGAATCGATGAAGGGGCGCCAACTCTCTCTTTACGCCTCACGGCGCCTGCGCTTCCAAAGTGCTTTTGCCAATTTAAAAGATATAAGATTCTCCGACACGTGGTAGCGAAGAAGAATACCCCACATCTTGTTCTGGGCCTCTCGAGCTCACCTAGAGTTCTCATTCCAACACGGCCTCCTTGGGTTGCAGTGGGTAATCGATGCTTGTGGAAAGGTCTTTGAAATGCAGAGCATTTCAGTAACTCACGCTGTCACCCGCGTTGACGTCCGCAGCGTCCGCAGTCGTAGTCAGCACCCCTCCCCCTACACTATAAAAAAAATACTATCCGGCGCCTGCTTTCGATCCCTCGACCCTGCGGGCGGAAGGCAATGTAAATGGTGCTCTACCCACTGCGCCACAAAGCCGACACAGAATGGGAGCCTGCGAACGCGCCTTATATCCTTGACTCATTCAAATTACTGCTGACGAGCGCTCTTTCGTCAGCAGTTGCCACAAGTGCAACAACCTTAACGTAACGCAAACTACTTAACGTCTTCCGCCCCCGGAAATGCTCTGCATTTGATCGTACCCCTCGGGAGGGGGATGTTTTCCAAATTCTTTATCTTGAGCTACTACATCCTCCCCTGTCCTTTCCGAGGTCTTCTTGACTGCCAATTCTTTTTTGGGGAACCAGAGGCCGGCGGCCTAGGTCTGGTCCACGTGGAGATTAAGCTGACAGTCCAACGTTTTTACACCGTTCGTTTCGCTTTGCCTTGGCAATTTCACACTTCCCTTTTCCTTTCTCAATTTGCTCAAACACGTTGGCCTTATGTCGCGCGCTCGCGAGACTCATGGCTCGCGTGCTAAAAAAGGGCCGGAAGTCGGGGGGGGGGGCCGTTGCGCGCAGTGCCCGGCTGGATGTCTAGCTTCGGCTCCACGAAGGGAAGAAGGGCATAACATAGAGTTCTTTTTTTAACAGAATTTTATCTAAGGTTCGCAAATCACGTGATAACGCGTAGCGTAAGACCGTATACTAGGGTGGCATATTACCTTATACTACCCCCGCTCATGCGGCGCTTTTGCGCAGTCCCTTGAAATTCGTATTGACGTTGTTCCACTCTATATATATTTATACATATACATATATTTATATATATATATATGAATAGAGAGAGATAGAGAGAGAGTGAGAGACATGGTATTTATTCAACAACATCGATGATGTGCGCCGTGACGAGTTGTGCTGCTTCCTCTGCGTGCAGGCGTGTTATGCACGTGTTGCACAGGTCGGATGTTTCCGTATATGTAGTCCAGTTTGCTCTAGCTTCATTCAACTTCTTAGGAAAAGTGAAGTTCTTTGGGACCTATTTATGTTAGTCAGGTAGGGAAGCGGTCACTGCCATATGGGTCTGTCTGTGCCCAAGTCCCACTGAAGAGATGGAACGAGAGCTTCATATCAAGTAGCCAAGTCAAGTTATTAGTTTGTGCCGTGTCCTAATTATGGTATGTAGACTGTTTTTGTTTGAAACGGATGCTCCACAGGATGTAAAAATTTCTCTATCAGGAGACTTCGACAGGCAGGCGAGAAAAGCATCAAAATGAATTGTGTGCAGTGAGATCGCCAGTGAGTATGTGAGGTTCGGGCAGCTGGTGAAATGTCTCGAAATCCGAGCTCCAAAGTGTAAAATCAGGAGGAATGTGAATAGAGCATACCGTTATCAATCTAATAAATATCATTGTGTTTATTGCTACAGCCTCAACGACAATGCTCTAATTGGTAGGGTGGCATTCAAAACATTTCTGGCGAAAATGGATACACCGCCAAAAGATTGTGCGGGGCCATCTGTGTTCTATGAGAATACCATAAACTTTCTCGTTTCTCGGACACACTAGTTTCTTGGATACGTATTGCTATTGGCTGAGTACAATGCAGGATTCTATAAACATAGTGATGATTTTTAAGATTGCCTCGGCAGATTCATTATTAGGTGTTCAGAGATACAGCTACTGGAGTGTAGTTTCAAATATTTCCGCTGTATTTTCATCAGGAGAATCTATGGCATTTTACCTAACGAAAGTTATTCTTGTAACTTGCTTACTAGTTGTTTATCGTCCACCTTCCGATAGTGCGTTTTGTTTTATAGGCGAAATCGGAGATGTATGCAAGAAAACTTTCAGCTCGGCAACTGGTGCATAATCGGGGACTTCAACATCGCCTTGCTGCGGAGGGAGATGTGAGCTGTTGACGTATAGTTCAACGAAATTTTAGAATTCGGTATAGAGCCTCTTATCTTGAACCTACAGGTGAGGAGTTTGCGAAAGATAATCTCACCTGTAAATGTATTGATCATGTCAACGTGCGATCATCCGACCTTTCTTGTACGGCCGGGGTAGTAATTATGCAGAAACTAGCAGATCGCTAGTTCGGTCTGGGTCATTTACCCAAATCGAGCTCTTTACCATAGGAATATACTCATAGCTTCACCATCTTAGACAAAAAATGTTTGACACACAAAGTGCTTGTTTTGGCTGGAAAGAAGTGTTCCTTTTGCGGTATCAAGGGCCACTTTCAGAAAGTATGCAACCGCAAGCGACAAATGCAAGACAGGGTTCGTGAAGTTGGATTCGATGACGATGCTTTGTCAGATGAAAGTTCTGAGCATGTTTTCACTGTGCGGCATCCTGCTCGCAGCGCAATTTACATACAAGAGCGCGTAGCGGATGTCAGGTTGGCGTTCCTTGTTGACTCAGGGTCGTCTGTTTGAATTTTGTCGGAGCAAGAATTTCGCCGACATTTTCAAATCGTTTTGCTTCAACCAGCTCCGCACGTCACCTTACTGACTATTCTAAGCGTCCAATTTCCGTGCTAGGCTGTTTCCAAGCAGACGTTCAGTTTAAAGGGCGCTCTGCCCCACTTCTTTTCTACATCGTTCGCCAAGGAACCCGTCTGATTGGCCTTGACGGCATTAAGGCCCTAAATCTTCGAATTCAGGGCTCCACTCTCGAGTGCCTGCACATGCCCGTTGCCCCATCACCGCGTGTCAATGACCCGACACCTTGTCACATTCCAACGCAGTCAGTAGAGCAACCCAAGCAAGCAGACCTTGCGCCAGCCTTGGCACACGACTTCGGTTCACTTTTCAGTCCTGAGTTGGGCCTTGCTAAGCGGTTCACACCTCGTGTAGAGACTCGGAAAGGCGTGCAGCATGTAGCTTTGAAGCTTCGCCGTCTTCCATATTCACTTCGGGAACCAGTGTCGAATGAACTTCACAGGTTGTTGAGCCTTGACATCATCGAAAGTGTCGATGCTTCTGAATGGGTTTCGCCCATTGTTGCCGTTGACAAGAAAGATGGCAGCATCAGGATTTATGTTGATCTTCGGGAGCAGAACAAGGCTATTTTACCAAACAGCTTCCCGTTGCCTTATACAGAGGAACTTCTTCATGCCTTGGTAGGCGCGACACATTTCTCAAACTTGACTTCGCTTCTGCCTACCATCAAGTTCTTTTGCACCCTGACAGCAGGGACCTGACAGCATTCATCACACATGAACAGCTTTTTCGGTTCAAAAGAGTTTGTTTTGGGTTAGCTTCTGCCCCAGCGGAATTTCAGAAGATGATGGCCACAATTCTTGATGGCTGCCCTGGTGTGTTGCTCTACATTGATGATGTGATAGTCTTTGGCAAAATTGCAGAAGAACATCTTTCGAACCTAAGAACGGTCTTGCAGAAAGTCAAGGACGCAGGCCTGAAAATTGAATGACAAATGCCTTTTCGACGTTCCAGAACTCTCTTTCCTAGGTTATAAGGTCACGGCGCAAGGTATCTCGGCCCTTCCAGAGGAAGTAGACTCAGTAGTTAACACTCCAGTGCCAACAGAAGTTGCCGCCCTCCGTTCATTCCTGGGTCTTGTAGAATACTTTTCCAAGTTCGTTCCACGCTTGGCCAAGGTGGTCGAGCCTATGCGCGTCCTGCTTCGCAAGAATGAGCCATTCATATGGTAAGCCGAGGCAGACAGCAGTTTTCGGAGGGTCAAGGAAATGCTCTCTTCAAGTACAGTTCTACACATGTTCAATCCCACACTTCCGGTCATCGTGTCGACATACGCTTCCGACTGTGGGCTGGGAGCCGTCCTGCAGCAGCAAAATGGCCACGAGCTCCGCACAGTTGCTTTCGCGTCTTCTACCTTGTCATCAGCGGAAAAATAGTACCCGGTCAGCGAACGCGAAGCATTGGCATGCATTTGGGCGTGCGAACGATAGCACACTTACCTGTGGGGTCGCCATTTCAAGATTCGAATGGACCATCAGGCGTTGGTATCGTTGCTGTCGTTGCAAGGACGTGGAAGAAGGCCACTCCGAATTGCACGCTGGAGTGCATGACTCCTATGTTACAATTTTACTGTCGAGTACCGCAAAGGGTCCACCAACACGGTGGCAGATGCTCTTTCTCGGCTGGCAGCTCCCACGGTGGAGGCAGAGCTGGCCAAGGAAGAAGAAATTGTGTCGTTGGTCGAGCCGGCTTGCGTGACGAAGGAAGACTTCAAGCAAGCCGTCCTCAACGATGGCTGTCTGCAAACTGCCAAGTCGTTCGTGCTCGGTTCTTGGCCACCACAAAAGTCCGTACCAGAGAAGACAAAACCTTTCTACTCTGTGCGCGAAGAACTTTCTGTTGTTGACGACTTCTACTGCGCGCAGAGCGCCTCGTTGTTCCTTCCTCGCTCACGGCTCAATTCATCGCCGCCGCCCACGAGACACATCCGGGCATCACGCGCACAAAGGCAAGGCTTCGTGAGCTGTTCTGGTGGCCACGAATGTACAAGCAAGTTGAATCTGCGGTGAAAAACTGTCTTATCTGCCTGGAGGCAGATAAGTCCGCCAAAACATTGCCAGCGCCATTGCAGCCTGTTGACTGGCCCTAAAGGCCGTAGCAGAAACTGGGCCTAGACATTGTTGGCCCATTGAAACATGCACCTCACAATAGCCGATTTGCTATAACGCTGGTCGATTACCATTCCAAATGGCCAGAGATATATTTTTGCAGCGAAGTTGCCACAAGCACCGTCAAAGACTTCTTAACCAGTGTTTTTGCTCGTGAAGGATACCCGGAGGAGATTGTTTGCGACAATGGGCCGCAGTTCACTTCACGTGAATTTATCACCTTTCTTAAAAACCGAGCCATCAAGCTGTCTCATTCGTCTGTATACTACCCCCAGGCGAATGGGCAAGTCGAGAGGTTCAATGGAACTCTGAAGAACTCCATCCAAGTTTCACTCCTCGAAAGGAGACCTATCCGAGAAGCCATCACGGACTACCTCTTTATTTACCGCTGTACTCTACAGGCTACCACTGGGGTTGTCCCAGCAGTTCTGCTGCATGGACGAATGCCCGAAACCAGATTGGATGTTGTGGGGTTTTCGGCACCAGCTTTTGCAAAAGACCCAGCATAGGAACTGGCGCGACTTCGCCAAAGGGTCCGTCTTCAACAACAAAGCAGCAAGGAGTACACGGACCGGAGGAGAGCTGCTAAGGAACCGAAGATAGCTGTGGGTGATTTCGTTCGATTCAAGAAGCCGTCCGTTCGCTTCAAGGGGGATCGCTCCTTTTCCTCGCCAACTGAAGTGTTGGAGAAGAGGGGACCTGCCTCTTTCCGACTTGCAGATGGCCGCACATGGAACGCCTCCAAGCTGCCCGGGTTCCCGAGAGGGGCACGAGTCCACCATACCAACCTTCGGAGCTACCTGCGCCGCAGCTTCCGGTTCGAGTGCCGCAGCCTGCCCTGCCGCCGCCGCCCTCTCCCGGGTCGCAGCCGCCGCCTACTGGCGTACTGCAGCCTGCCGTACCGCAGTCGCCTGCTCCTGATCCGCAGCTTCCTGTTCCGGAGCCTGCCGTGCAGCAGCCGCCTTCTCCTGGGCCGCAACCACGGTCTCGTGGTGTGCTACAGAGCTCTACGAGATCACTAGCATCTCCGGCGGTGTAGCCGATGCAGCGTCCCCATCGGCCGTCTCGAGAGCGCCGGCCACCGGCTTGGCTCAAAGACTATCAGACGCATTAGTTGTCTGTGTGTATAGAACAGTGTTTATGTAGAGTGTAAAGATGTACAGTGCATGCTAGGGGTTTCTAACACTTACTAACAACTAATCACTAAGGGAGGGAGTATGTTATATTCAGTTTCGGTTTACTTTTATGTTCTTTCACCCCCAGGGGGCGCGTCTGATCTTTATGTATATATTCAATGTGTGAAGTAGAATAAACAGTTTTCGTACGGTGGTGCTGCCGGTGCTTACGTCCTTCCAAACACCACAGATCTCTTCAGAAATATTGGGTATTAGATGGTTTTATTTTGTTTATACTGAACAAAACAATTGAAAATATCTCTTGGCCAGACAGTCTGAAGCTTTCATCCGTGATTCAGCTCGATAAAGCAGAAAAAAGGGGACCTCTAACTACCGCCCTATTTCTGTTATGTCTTGTTTTTCGGAAATTTTTGAAAAGCACATATTGGGTGTCGTGCCTTCCTTTTTAACACAACATGAGTTACTGAGTGAGCATCAATACGGCTTCATCTCTGGCGCCGGCACGCAGACGTAACTTAAAAAAGTGTGTGATACCCTTCAAACGGCATAGATAAGAACGTAAGAATGAGGTTCCGATTGACCTAATTATGCATGTTAGGAACGCGTTAAATATTGTGAATCATGACATACTTTGTACTACATTATGCCGTTATGGCTTCCGCGGACCATTTCTATCTGTGCTTTAAAATTATCTTCGGGACCCTTATCACCTTTATCAAGAACTGTCACTTGAATAGGTGCAAAGTGAGACTATCAGACTTAAGAGAAGTGTCCTGCAAAGGTATATCTTGTCACCTCTTTGTTTTAATTCGCATGATAAGGATATAGATACTGTTTGTAAAACTTCCAACAATCAACAATATGCTGAAGACACCCTGATGGCATCCGACCACTCTGGTAGTTCTCTCGGTCTTTCAAATCTTCAACATGATGGCAGAAATGTAGCCGATTGGTTCCAAGCAAATTTAATAACAATATACCTTGTAAAAAGGCGGCTAGTTTGTTTCATAAATCCACACAAAACAATGCCGAAGGACGGCTTCATTCCGATACACACATCTAATTGTGCATCTTGTTCCACTGCCCGTATCTTCTGTGTCGAGTCTGTTAAATACCTAGGTGTAAATCTTGATGGTGATCTTTCATGAAACACACACGTAACTCAAACTTGTAAAAACCTTAGAAGTACTGCCTGTTTGTTGTAAAACATAAAAGTGTTTCTGTGGTTCTCTGTTAGAGAAATAGTAGCTAAAACTTAGTGTTATAGCTGCGCTGTTTTATCAACTGCTGTGCTACCTGGAAAAAGAGTTACAGTGTTTAAAAAAACATATCCAAGAGTTTTATGTATCACACGTGCCATATTCGGCCAGTGTATTTAAGGCAACCAGGTAACCGTCATTCGATATAATATTTAGGCAAATAGTCGTGATAAAATATTTTCGGTGTATGGATTACCGAACGCCCAATGTTGATGATGATAGTTGGATTTTTTTTGGGGCGCAAGGCGAGCTGGGGCAAAGAGCGCCAAACAAAAGTATATAACACAAAACAGTAGCTACTAAAATTCGTAAGCCAGAATAACAGTAAAACCAATTAATGACAATGGTGATGGCTGGTGTATGGTGAGAGATATGATTCCGCATAATAGAAAATTAGGTTTAAAAAGTTAACATCAGACAAATATTCCAAAACGCATTGCACAGAAAACATGGCATCGGGAACCAAAAAAGGAAGGATGTAGCGGAATTTGTTGTCTTTATAGTTTCTTGAAGTGCCCGTGCCTCTGCATGTGCTTAGGATGTGAACTATGGATAGGCCCTCCCCGCACCTCCTACACGCGGGTGTTGGAGAGCTAGTGAGCAGGTGTGAGTGCGTCGCATGCGCGTGGCCCATCCGTAACCTGGCGAAGGCGACTTCTGTGTGTCTGTTGCATGTATCCGTAGTGTATGGTCCCAAGTGTGGTTTTATTAGTTGTAACTTGTTGTCTGCCTGTCTATTCCAGTCTGCTTGCCATGTATTGCGAAGGTGGTTTCTGATGTGTGGTTTGAGGTCAGCGTATTTTACTGTTGCTCTGTACAGTGTATTTGTGAGTACAGCAGCAGCGGCCATCTGCTGCGTGGTCTTATTACCGGCTATCCTAGAGTGGCCAGGCAACCAACCCAGAGGACGCTCACGGCATTAGGTTTTTACCTATGGAGAGTGACAAAGTACCTTACGACCTCGCGATGGTCCTGGCCCTACATGCAATTTGGAAATCCCGCATGGCCATACGCTACAGGGACGTTGACGCTAAATGGT
Source organism: Haemaphysalis longicornis (assembly GCA_013339765.2). Classification (NCBI taxonomy): domain Eukaryota; kingdom Metazoa; phylum Arthropoda; class Arachnida; order Ixodida; family Ixodidae; genus Haemaphysalis; species Haemaphysalis longicornis. The sequence continues at coordinate 16,504 of JABSTR010002045.1, read as the reverse complement.
CAAGACAATGTTTCGGTGATTCAATTCGTATGATGTTTGAAGTGTGGAGGGCTCAACCTGGGCCTCCAGCGTGGTTGCATGTGATGAAAACACTGGCCAACCTCAAACAATTTTAATCGTTTTTCTGCTTTCAATGGGGTTTCTGGCACTTTTATCGTTGCAGTGTTTTGTTTGATGGTGCTTGTTTTGTACTGAAATATGGAAATACAGAAAAAAAACGGTCGTAGCCCAATGGGTAAGACGACTGACACTAACTCTGTCTGGCTTACCAGGCACAGGCTGGAACCCTGCTGGTACCTGTGCGGTATTTTGCGATTGTAAATGCCATGTGCACGGACGAAGACAGACAATGTGCGGTTCTACGGTACTCTGCACCCAAAAACTGTGTTCCTTTTTTACAGGCATCGAGTTGCCTTGAAGTTTAATGTCCTGACCCGGGCGGATCCCGCGCCTCTTTGAAAATACGACGCAGGTACGTTTTGTAGGGTTCAGTTTTTTCCATTTTAATCTTCCCAGCTAGCCAGGTTATTGCCGGCATCTCGACTTAGCGTTCGCAAATGGACAGATTACAGAATTTGAAAGATATCGGCACTTCGTCTTTATAGTTGAGTAATCATAAAAGCACTGTTCGAGACAGTGCTTTTCCTAGTGACTTCAACTTCACAATAAACAATGTGCAGCTCACTACTACACCCTGATGCATACCGTTTTCTTGTACATGAAATCTGGAAAGTGCATAACCTACTCTTACACGAAATGTTCTGTGAGACAAGAATCTTTCAATTGTGTTCTAAATGTTACTGAATTGTCCAAAAGATTTCAAGTTAATGAGCATGTTAATATCAAGTTATTATCAAAATTATGTTCATGAAATATGTTTTGTCAACAAAGTCACCTTCTATATATGACTCTAACCCAGGCAGCAGGGCAAGTCCTGTTCTTGACCGACCAACCTACGGCTGTTCTCCGGAATTCTCGAGCATCCGCAACAAACTAGCCAGCGTTGAACATAAGATAAACGGTTTGAATACGGCCACCATCCTCGCGCACGTTTTCGGCAGCCAATGTTCTTAAGTTGGTCAGCGTTAGCTCGTTAACCATCAACACGGTTTCCCCTCAGCGAAAGTTACTCAGAAGTCATCTAGCGGATCAACCACCGGCGAAGAACGGCACTGGCTCCAGCAACGTTTAATCAAAAGACAGGCGGCCCGGTTTTCCGCCGCCGAGTACTCGCTTGTTGCTTGAAAGCGGGTTTACAAAAGATGATCAGCTTGTGCAAGGCCACCAGGCGACCGCTTTGTTTTCTCTTGCAGGGGAACACATGATGAATGGTTGTTATCCAGTACTAGAGTACTCGTGTTTCGTAGGCAGCCGTTGTTGAAACGTTGTTTTGGAAACGTACGTTATCCGGTACGCTTATGAATCTGCACGCTCCTGCTCTTCGAAAAATGAACGGCTGACGTCTGTCGCAGGTCTAGGACCGCCCGTTCCCAATCACCGGAATTCCGAAGGTCATGCGTGGACACGTGCCCAGCCACCAAACAGTCTGCTGTATATACATGTACACTCTTGGACAAACGAACGAGGACACAAAAATATTAACCGAATACGCTAAATCAAAGATAATGGATAGTGAAGACAAACTAATGGCTTGCTAGTGGTATATTTGTAAAGGCAAATTTTCAGTCTTGTGTTGTGACATGTTTTCGCGCTTTGTAGATAAAGCCTGCTTGCGACTTTGGAAACACATGAGGTTAAGAATAAGCTGAAATGCTGCTGCAAACGATCGACGAGGTCGCGGGTTCGATTCCCGGCCGCGGCGGCCGCTTTTCTGATGGAGGCGAAAAGCAAAAACGCCCGTGTGTACGGGATTTCGGCGCACGTTAAAGATCCCCAGGTGGTCAAAATTAATCCGGAGCCCTCCACTACGGCGCGCCTCATCGCCTGCGTTGCGTCGGCGCGTTAAACCCTACAATCAACAAACGATCGACGAACGGCGGTGTTTTCCAGTGCCCGGACAAAGAAAGTTCGGTAAGTTCGTTTTCGCTGGCTATTTTCTTGCGCGACCAAGGTTTTGGTGCAGAAACGTGTTACGGCTCGATTTCTGCTTCCCATTCAGTCTCACGGTGTGGTTCGCGGAAGCTAAATTCAACTTACTGACCTTGACGCCGCTCGATATGTCTAGCCTCGCTGAAGGACAGGTGCTAGGCGCAGCGCAGGAGGCTAGAAAGTCTTAAATATTTGCCGGGGCTCTTGATGACATCGTGGAATGGAGGTGTTTTGTACCGTATGCAGATTTTTATCGCACGAGCTCTGTTTATGTGCCATGAAACCGCGCCGTGAAAGTGCCGTGAAACCGCGGCTCGGCGATTTCACGGCACTTTCGTGTGACTTCGACAGCTGGGCCACTTTGAACAACGCAAAATACAATATGCGACTGCTCAACGTTTCGGAATTACAACTTCCCTTGAGAAAAAAAAAGGAAACACTGGAATAGTTTCAAAATCTGAGCTTTGCAATAAAAGCGTTGTCCCATTTTCATTTTTATCTGATTCCTGGCTGAAAACCCTTCCTAATGCTTTCTCGCGTTCTCTTTATTTGGAAACTATATCTTTTCTTTAACCAATTTTTAGTTCAGGAGCACCTCGGCTGAACTTGCGAAATTTCTGCGCTCTCACCTTGAGTGGGGTGCGGCTCACGGTGGTCTCTTTGGGAGCCTTCACTATACCACCGGCCGGGGAGTTTTTTTTCTCCGCAACATGCAGGGGTCTTTTTCCCGCCTGGTGCCACAAAAAAAAGCAGTCATCGCTTCCTACTCGCAAACGCGTGCTTAGTCACGTATGAAGTTTTTGCAGTAATGAACGTTTGTTGTCAAGTGATCTCGTTGAACGTACTATTTAGTCGGTCACTCAAACTTCTTGCGCACTCAAAACACAACAGATCCCCCAAAACTGTACGTACAGGTTCAGGCTTACATGAGGTTGGTACACAGCGCCGACGAACAGGAAATGCAAGAAATAAGCCGCGAAGTTGACCAGCGACAGCCGTATTGACGTTGTTTAGGCTATGCCAAGGGTGCAAAGTGAGCAAAATTGAGAGAGTGTGGTTGGTTTTCCGCGTCTTTTACAGTAATTTGCACGCCCACCGCTTCAGGTGCACGCGCAATATTTGGCTCAGGTATTCCTGGCAGTGTAATCTAACGTCGTGCAGGTTTACGTCCCCTGCTCAAAGAGTGTCTCCCTTGTTTACGTCCCCTCGAACTGCCTTTTTTAGTTTGGTGAGTGTGAGCTGTGCAGAGTTGCAACTTCTCCTTTTTTATTTTTGTTCCGTGCTGCAGGTGCTCCTGTGTATGGCAGCTGTGGTTTCCTTTGGAACTCTATTCATGATCACAGTAGCGGTTGCATCAAATGGCAGCAGCATCACTGTAGGAGCAGCAATTGAGAGAATATATCTGCACGACATTTCGTGATCAACAGTCTTTGTCAGTTGCGGAATTTAATTGTTTTCTTAGAGCACTAATGACTGCTGTTACGAGGCTATAAATTATGCACTTGGCTGTGGAAACAGCTCGATTATACCCATGCTAGGGCTTGATGAAAGCTGCAGCACCACAATTGTATGTTGCATGGCTAAAGTTCAACCATGGCTGAGCGGCTCTGGTTGAAAAGCTGGCCTCCAGGCAAGGATAGATAGCCGTCGTCAGTAAATGTTGAACGGCCGTGGGTTTTTAAAGGTTGAACTGCCGCCCGGCCAATAAAAGAACGGTGAGACGATGGCAAAGGTGGGCGGCCGAAAGGTGGTTGTAGGCCCCTTGGCGATGCTTTGGTCAAAGGTGAGAAGCTGTTCAGCTTACACAAGGGAACTTTCAGCACACGACCAAGGCTCAGTTTGTAGTATGGGCTTTACACTGCGACAGAGCAACGGCCAAGCAGAAACCACTCGGCCAGAGAAGGACAGCTCATGCTTAGCCGTACATGCTTGTGCTGGTTGGCAAAGCAAGAACTTGATTATTCGTGGGTCATTCCACCCTGACGCCTGCCTGGCAGCTTTCGTGAAAACGGCTTTACGGCAAAAAAAAACTAGCCTTTTGTTAATCATCGTCTCAAGAAGCTTCCGCAGGCAGCTTGTCAGCGCGATGGGACAATAACTTGCGGGTAATGTGGAATCCTTTTCATCTTTAAGAAAGGCTACCACTATCGCTTACCCCCAAGACACGGGAAGGCGCCCCGAAAGCCATATGTTATTGTATAAGTGGAGAAGTGTTTCTAGTGTCTGCATGTCTGTGTTGTATGATTGTGTATGTAATGTTGTCTGCACCCCGGAGCTGAAGGCTTAGATGTGGTCAGGGCAGCCCTGACTCCTGAAGTGTCAATTCTCAGTTGTAAGCAGATTTCTATTTGTTTTTATCATGTAAGGGCTTCTTTTCTGCAGATATTTTGTGTTTTATTAAAGTGTTTGAGTAGTGTGCACAACTGGCCACGTGTTGGAAGTGTTGTGCGAGTGCGTTAGCCTTGTCTTGAAGTGTACGCCCTGTTATGCTGACAAGGGGCACGCTGGTTGTCAGTTTTTTGTTATGTTTACGTATTTGTGTCCATACCTTGTGTGTGTCTGCGTATGAGTTTATGGACGTGAGAAAGGCGCGCCAACTCTTCCTTTTCGCCTCACGGTGCACGCACTTCCCAAATGATTTTGCCTTTAAAGGAGAGGAGGTTCTGCGATGTGGGGCACCGACAAAGGATACCCCACGCCTTGCTCTGGGATCACGCGCCTGTCTACAATCTTCATTCCACCAATGCCCGGGCAACAGACTTTTCTGCGACGTAAAGATGTGTGCCGTGATGAGATGGGCTGCTTCCTCCACGTGTAGGAGTTTTACGAATGTGTGGCGTAATTTAGATGTTTCTGTACTGAATGTACTCCAGTTTGCTTTTGAATCATTAAACCTGTTGTGAGGAAATGGACTGATCGAGGCTTTAAATATATAGGTTAGTGAAGTGGGGAAGCCGTCACTACCATATGGCCCGTGCCCACACTCCACTCAAGACATCGAAAGATAACCGCAAAATTATTAGCCAGTTCTAGATGTGAGTATGTATTGTGCTATACGGCATGGTATATAGGCTGTGTTTTCTCGAAAAGGCATGCCCCGGAGGCTTCTTATCAGAAATTTTTGATGTAAGGAACTTGTCTATCAGATCACCTGGGGCAGCCGTTCTGGAGGAACCCCAAAAAGAGTTGGGCGCATTCGGATCGCCTATGAGGATGTATGCTTCGAGTAGCTGGTCAACCAATGCCTCAAAATCAGAGCTCAGAAGTGCAAAAGCAGGAGAGATGTAAATCAAGCGTACAGTTATGAATTCTGCAGCCTCGAGGACAGTGTAGAAACAGAAAAGGTTGGATGCTAATGATTTCCGGCCGACAGCGCCATCACCACCCGAAGAGTGTGTGCAGCCAACTCTGTCCTTTCTGTACCTATTTAAAAATTTGTTTGTCTGGAATTGAGGTTTCTTGGAGACACAGGATACTTGGATGAATGCCATGCATCATCTCATATACATTGTCAACATTTTTAAGCCGGCCTCTGCAGTTTCATTGGATGATGTTTTCTGTTCCCGATATTTATATTTAGATTGAGTTGAGTGTTTGTGAGTATGTGTGTGTGTGTGTGTGTGTGTGTGTGTGTGTGTGTGTGTGTGTGTGTGTGTGTGTGTGTGTGTGTGGTGTGTGTGGTGTGTGTGTGTGTGTGTGTGTGTGTGTGTGTGTGTGTGTGTGTGTGTGTGTGTGTGTGTGCGTGCGTGTGCGTGTGTGTGTGCGTGTGTGTGTGTGTTCACGTGATGTATTTCGAGGCTTGTGCTTTCGGAAGGGGCTTTCCGGGCATTTCTGTCGTTTTGGACGTCCGACACCGCTCCATGCGCTGCGTTGAAGGCAGGAACTTCCCGACCTCCATCTCCTCGTCAGATGTTAGAGGGGTGCCCGACGGGCCGGGCCCCATAAACTTGGTCCCCCTTCGGGGGCCCTCCGTTTGTCCCACCACCGCTCAGGGCGTCGGGGGTACCAGAGGTGGCACGGGCGGTGGGGAGGTGGTGGGAGGTAATGCGGGGCATCGCTGTCCATCCCCTCGGCACCCCCCAACGCATTGGAGGATGGGGAAGCCGAGGTGGGAGCGGCCCCGCTCTCAACGGAAGTGGTTGACACCACAACGGCTTCAGCCGCAGCAGGCGGTGTGGGGACGGGTTGGGATGCCTGAGGCAACCCAGCGGGGAGCGGGGACGGGACCAGGTCAGACTCACTGAACTGGGTCTCTGTGGAAACCAGACGCCGCTCCTCCCCCCGGCAACCTGCGTGGGCGCACGTACCCAGAGAGAAAGAGGCGAACATTTTTCGCGCCTTTGGGAAGGAAATGTTCTCAGGTACTTTGCTGTTTCTTTTATCTTTTCCTCGAGTGTAAATTCTCACATATGTAGAGTACGCCGTATGCGGCCTACGCCGGTTCACACACGTGAGGGTGTAGGATGGACCGTTGTCGCTCGGATCATTTTGTGCCGCGTATTTTGCACAGGTTGTTCGGCCACGGCAAGAGCTTGTACCGCACCCTAACCGCTGGCACTTAAAAGAGCGCCCATCGTTCGGCATGTAGGGACGGATGAAGCACCGTCTGAAGTTTCTTTTACATGTTGTGGAAGAGCTGCATGGTCAAAATTCAAGATAATGTGCTTGGTGGGAATCTCCTTGTCGTCTCTGCGGATGGTGATGCGCCTCACGGCAGTGACGCCCAGATCTTTCGAGCCCACCAGGAGATCCGCATCCGTTGCGTACAGCAGATCTGGTTCGGATATCACACCCTGCGATGGGTTGAGTTTCCGATGGTGTGACCTTTTCTAGCCGGATTTAACCACTTCTTTGGTTTTTAGCCTTACACAACGTTCTAAATATAGCTTCAAGAGTAACTGCAATGCAAGGGGGTCGGCGGGATTGAGAGATCCCATAAAAAAGTCCATAATAGTTATACAATTCAGGAAAGATAAGGTGGGCAAATGAAAAGATATTTTATTGTGGCCGCTTTTCAGTACCCATAACGTTTTGGGGTGCATTTTTAAAATATCATATTCTATAGTATAAAGCAGGGAACGGGGGTACTTTTTCGCGCCCTTACCGTGACAGCTGAAGAGGTGCCGGAGCTCCCTGCCTGATAAACAGACAGGGAGCCCATCGGGTGCAGCTTTACCATGACTCCGACCACCAGCGACCGTGGTTTCTTACCCTCCACTAATAAACAGGTCCTCACGGTAGGCGACAACTGGTGTTTGGCGGCTCGCGGTCTCCGATGTCGCGAATACCGTGAGCAAGATTAGTCAAGGAGTGGTGTAGCCATTTAATTTTTTGTTTACAAATACTATAGGTATTGTAACTATTGAAATATGACTTAGAAGAAATATTGCGGCCAATAGGAACAATAATTCAAAAACCAATTCTTGGGGTTTTTTCCATGGAACGTATAAAAATGCAAGCCGGATCTTTTAAATTACACCCTTTTGAAAATAAAGTCAGTTCAATTTTCCAGCGTCTCTATAACTCTCGCGATTTTGTGACAGCTTTTACATGCAGACGTCTCGCGTAGGAACCCGCTCTATTGTAATACTAGAATGATGAGTGTACACCACAACTGCTGATATATTGCTTCCGTTGTTAGCAGTTCCGACCACTTCTTGGGAAAATTTCTGTTGGGATAGTTCGAATTAAAGATGAGCTCCATCGGTTTCCTTACCCTGATGCTTCCGGTAGGAGCAGTTTTATTGACTGCTAGTGGGAGTTCCGTATTGTGTAGAGTTCATTTATTTTGAAGTACAGTCTAGTCCACTTATAACAATATCCAAGTGCCAAGAAAATCCTATCGTTATAACAGATAATTGTTATAAACGGGTTGCGAAATGAAAAGACGGAACATAGCTCAAAACATTTTATTCGGATGCCAGGAAGGTCGTACTACTAATTTGCGGAAAAGAAGCCCCAGTCGGTCACCTTTGTTTGCCGTGTGTGAAGCTAGCGCAAATCTTTTCCAAGAGCATCTATAGGTGCTTAACCTAGCTGAGGTAAATGTCCTTGGCGGAAACTAAGTCCCCGAGGGACTGTGTCACGCATTGGACCTCCTACGAAGGCACTATCTGAGAAGGCTGCACAACCGCGTCATTAGAGTTTGTCAGTGTTGTAATTTTGGTGCACAATATCACCGGGTTCAATCAGTATATGCGATTTTGTGGCACTGGATTATTGTAATAGGCGGTTTATTTTAAAATAGAAAGATTACAAAAGTTGACGGGGCCATAGCTGTCCATCGTTATATGTGATGTATTGTTGTAAACTGTATTTTTATAAGTTAACTCGACTGTATTTGCAAAGACCCCTGGAGGTACGTATTACAAGAGGTGCTAAACCTTGGAAAGGATGATACGTTCGATGGCTGCTTTAAAATTAGTAGCATTGAAATGTAGCTCGGAATCTATGTGAAGGTCATCCTAGTCTTTGCTCTTTGATGAAAAAATGGAGTGCATAAGAACAGGGTCGGGCCTGGTAACCTGTTTTAGGGTTATTGATACGGTAGGAGTGGCGTTGAGCATGCGTGATGACAGAGTTAGTAAGAGACGAGTGATAGAATATGTGGTACAGAGATACCAGGGCATTTTTTCGAATAGTTTCAAGATTTGTAGTGTAGCATTACATTTCACAATCGTCTTGCTGGTGTTGTATGGGTAGTCAGTAAAAATTAACCTGGCGGAACGATTCTGGACTGCTTCATTGCATTTTAAAAGAGTAGACTGTTGGAGGCCCCAAATGGTATATGCGGACTCCTGTTTGGCCGGAACAAGATTAGAGCCATTTATTATTTTAACGAGGATACGGCCACGTTAGAGGCTGGGACGTAAGTAGCCCAAGACATGGTTAGCTTTATTGGTAATATGTATTATGTAAAAAAAGCACCACTGGTTGTAAGCAAAAGTTGTGCCCAAGCACTTGTATGTAGAAACAAATAATATAACTGACCCATTCATTGGGAAATTTTGTAAAGGGTACGGGTGTTGGTCATGAATAGAGGTGAGCGATATTATCAGGTAGCCAAAGATGACGGAGGTGCCTTTAAGGAAAAACAAGTTTTTTGGAGCGAACTTGTGCTCCCCTAACACCCAACGAATACACAGGCGGCGAAACGGCAGTCAGCAAAGTGACGTCTTCAAGCGAGTGCCGGCGATAAGAACGCCGCGGCATCTGCTCTGCAGGCTTTTATCTTTCGGCGCGAGGGTTTCTGCAACTGTTGATTTACATCCAGAACATTGTAGATCAAAGAAGATTATTCTGGGATAGTGACATTAGGGCGAAAGAGTTGTGATAGCCCGAGTGATAGCCCGAGCGGCATAAAAATAAAAAACGGAAGACGCACTTTGCTTGGGACGCAGAGAACACAGCCGGGCGTGACCGGGAAGTAAAAACAAACAATAATAAAATAAACTCAGACATGGTTCGCGGCAATATTTCAACGCCTGTGGTTATTAGCCACTTCTCGTACCATTTCGCAACGAGAGTTATATGACTGAAGCTCATTCCCATCATGTCCGCTGTTGAAGGCCGGGCAGTAAAAACAAACAATAAATAAACAAACCCCTATATGTTTCGCGGCATGACCCCCTCTAAGAAGGCATCGACCTGATGCTAAAATAAAACAGAGTCCGAACAAACGACAAAGAAACACAAGTCTTATCTTGCGTAGTAGGGTTTCAAGTGAACCACGTGCACGACTTCAGGCCGCGTGCGTCGTCATGATGTTCCACAATCACCATCGTGGATTACCTCGTAGGTAACTTGGCCGACACGTCGTAGAGTATGGTAGGTCCGAAATATCATCGCAGAAGCATCTCACTGAGTCCGCCTCGTCAGATGGGAGTCCAAACCCAAACACGATCCAATGGGTGGTACTCGACGTTTCGGCGTCCGAAGTTGTAGCGCCCAGCATCCACCTGCTGGTTCGTTGTACGAACTCAAGCGAGCTGGCTGGCCTCCTCCGCACTCTAAAGGTTTCCTTGTACGTCGTGGTTGAGGTCGTCATCTTCTACATGCGGAACCATGCCGTCAAGCATCAGAGTCGGCAGCCTTCCGTAGACAAGCTCGAACGGCGTCCTCTGCGTAGTTTCCTGAAAAGCCGTGTTGTACGCAAACGTGACATACGAGAGCACTTCGTGCCAAGTCTTGTGCTCAACGTCGACCTACACAGACAGCATATCCGCGATGGTCTTGTTCAGACGTTCTGTTACTCCGCTCGTCTGGGGGTGGAACGCAGTCGTTCTTCGATGATCTGTGTTGCTATAGTGCAATATTTCTTGCATCAGCTTTGCAGTAAAGGCCTTTCCGCGGTATTTGATTAGGTCTTCCGGGGCTCCATGTCACAGCACAACTTGGCCTATAAAGAACGTTGCGACTTCTTCTGTCTTCACCCTCGGAAGAGCGGCGGTCTCTCTGCGTAGTATGTCGCTACGACAATTCACTTATTCTCGGATCGAAACGTAGGGAACGGGCCCGGAAGGTCCATTCCAGTCTGTTGTAACGGCCTCGATGGGACGGCGATCGGCTGGAGAAGTCCGGCGGCTCTTATCGGTGGCGTTTTTCGTCGCTGGCAGTCACGGCAGCTACGGACGTATTGAGTGACGTCGGATGTATGGCGGGGCCAGTAGTACTTCGCCTTGATTTGTCCAATTGTGCGGGCTGCGCCGAGAAGGGCGAAAGACGGGTTGTCGTGGCACGCTTCCAAAACTTCGTCACGAAAGTCTACGGGCATGACATGGAGATAATTCGTTCTCGTTCCGGGGTTTAAATTCTTCTTTACGAGAGCAGCGTTTTTGAGGCTGAATGCTGGTAGGTTGCGTTTGAAGGTTCTAGGCACAGCGACGTTGCATCCGTAGAGGTAATCGATTATGACGTTTAACTCAGGGTCGGCACGCTGCTGGGTTGCTAGCTCGCTCTCCGTCACAACTAGGAAGAACGCGCTGTTTTTATCACAGTCTTGGGGTGGTGAGTCGACGGGAGCGCGGGACAGGCAGTCGGCGTCAGAGTGTTTCCTGCCAGATTTAAAGACGATTGTAACGTCGAACTCTTACCGCCGCAAGCGTAACCGCCCCAGATGGCCTCAGGGATCCAGGAAATTTTCGAACCAACACAGCTGATGGTGGTCTGTCACAACCTTGAATGGTCTACCATACACGTATGGGCGAAATTTTGAAATCCCTCGTATAATTGCGAGGCACTATTTCTCGAAGGCTGAGTAGTTTTTTTCCTCCTTTGACAGACCCTGGCTGGCAAAGGCGATTACGTTTCTGCCACCGTTTTGTTTTTGGACGAGGACGGCACCCAAGTTTATATCAGTGTCGTCCGTGTGCATTTCCGATTCGACGTCTTTGTCGAAATAAGCGAGCACGCGCAGGCTTTGCAGGCGTGTTTTTCAGGCCGGAGATTGCTTTTTCTTGGTCGTTTTCTAATCTTAAAGCAGCGCTATCTTTCGTCAAGCGTGTGGGTGCCTCTGCAATGCGTGCGAAGTTCGCCACAAAGCGTCGGTAGTTTGCGCACAGTACGAGAAATCATTGCACGCCCTTCTTGTCTGTCGGACTTGGCAAGTTCGCAATGGCTGATATTTTTCCGGGTCAGGTAGCGCCCCCGTGGTGTTAACTACGTGGCCCCAAAACTTGAGTTCCTTGTACGCGACGAGCCACTTTTCAGGCTTCAGCCTTACCTCCGACATTTGAATAGCCTCGAGCACAGAATCAACCTTGCAATCAACTACCTGGCACTTCAGGCCAGGTACCACGGTGCCCAGGCTTGTTTAAAAAACGTTGCTTATGCCATGCCCACCCCGAGACGCATCACCTTTGATCTTTTAAAGGCTGTCCGTGGTTCTCAATGCAGTTTTTTCTCGGTCTCTCTTGTCCACTTCAAATTGGCAGTAGCCTGTCTTTAAATTCATGGGTGGAAGTACGTCGCATGGCAGAGGTGGTACAGGGCGTCGTAGATTCGTGGCAGGAGCTACACGTCTTGTTTAGTGATTTTGTTCAGTCGCCGGTAGTCATAAAAACCTTAATGTGCTGTCTTTTTCTTTACCAGTACAATGGGCGCAACCCAGGGGCTTTTCGATGGCTGTATAATGTCGTCGCTGAGCATGTCGTCGACTTGAGTTCGGATGGCTTCCTGCTCGTGTGAATACACGCGGTACGGTGACTATCGGATACGCGGGGCTCCACCTTCGGTTATTATTTAGTGCTTCGCAAGAGGTGTCTGACGAAGTTTCGGGTTCAACAAAAAACACTCCCTGTATCGACGCAGCAAAACCAATAATTTGTTCAGTTCTGCTCGCGGTAACCCCGGGTTCACGTCGAAGGGATGTGGAAGCTCGAAGGTATCTTCGCGTGCGCGTTCATATTCGGCAACCGCGATGACGTCACTTGCTTCCTGCGTTTCTTAGAGGAACGCAATTCCAGAGCCTTGTTTAAATGCTGGTACTCGTCGGTGAAATTAGTGAAGGAAACGTGGGATTGGCGTTGCCTAAAGCACGCAATTCCTCTTGCGACACAGACACCGCGGCCGAGAAGCAACCTTTGGTCACTCTGTACGATAGCGTCGACGTCAGTAACCGCATCTTCGCATTATACGCTAATCATCAAGCTTGCGCGGGGTGGCAGGGTGTCATGATCAACGGCGATCCTTACAGCCGCATAGTTTTGGGGGTTCGGTTCCGGCGTCATAAAGTGATCGGAGAAAAAAAGTTAGAGACTTTGTCTGTAGATCAATTATTGGACCGTTGTCCGTTAAACAGTCCATCCCAAAAATTACTTCGCGGCAGCAGTGAGGCAAATAACGAAGGCGGCTACGTACACGGCACCGTCTATGGTGACGCGCGGTGTGCACGTTCCAGTTGGCCTCACGGGGTGGCCTCCTGCTGTGCATATCTGCGGACCGTCCCATCTGGTCATGACTTTCTTCAGCTTAGACGCAAATGGTCCGCTTATTACTGAGTAGTGAGCTTCCGTGTCCATAAGGACGACAACGTCAAAGCCGTCGATGGACAGCTGAACGTCGGACACCGCCTTCCCCGAGTTTCCGGTGCGTCGGGGCGTTGCATCTCGGTTTGTGCGTGTTGACGGTCGTATACTGTGGGTCATCGTTGTCGGCATCTTCTGCTTTTAGTTGCTGCTTTTAGTTTCCCCTGCGTGGGCTGGGGAACCTTCCACGTGCAATATCAGCATTGCTACGGCGGTTCCGCGACTGTTACGGGTAGGGCTACAGTGAACGGGTTAAGCAGGATGGTCCTCGAATGGTGTTGGAGAGGTATTCTGCGATCTCAGTAGGGAGCTCGCCGGGTCGGGAGCGTGGTAGTCGACGGAAAACCCTCTCAAACCGAGCCTGTTGTACTGACAGCGACGGTAGATGTGGTCTGCCTCTACGTAGTGGTAGCAAAGGGGATGATTGCCGGGCGTTCGCCACACGTCGGTCTTCCTGGGCGTCTGGTTTTGAAGTACAAGGGGTGGGGATGGCGACAGTGGACGAAGATACGGCGGGGCCTCTTGACGTTGGGTCCGAGCAGGGAGGGGTCGACGAACAGCTGCTTAAAAGGTCATAGCTTGTGACTCACGGATTGCTTCGGGTGGCGTAGAAATCCCCAGCGCTTGTTGAACCTCTTCTCTGAGAGCGTCAGTGAGGGAAGTGACTTGAGGTTGCGGCGTCGTAGTAAAAATATCCGGAGCTCCTCTCTGACTACTGCTAGGATGGTCTGGCGCAATGTATCGGAGCTTACAGTTCTGGCACCGAAGGTCTCTCAGAATAGCGCGTTGACAGGGCGATCGTACTGCCTCATTCGAATTTCGAGCGTCTTCTCCATCGCGGAAGCTTCGGACGCGAATTTTTACACCTCGCACCAAAAACCTCAATTTTTTTTCTTCAGTCATTTCCGGGTCCACATGGTCAAACAACCTCTTCATCTCCTCAACAAAGATTATGACCACTTCGTTCAGGTGTTGAGTGAGCGTTTACAGCAAAAGTGCGGCTCGTTTTTTTCGCACAACGGTGGATAATATTTTCAGGAACTCGCTTTTGAAATGAATACAGCTGTTTAAAAAGCTCTCGTGCTTTTTGAACCATGTTCGAACTGAGTCTTCCAAGTAAAATTAAACATGCCGGAACGTTTCTTCGTCGTCCCACCTGCTCAAGATCCGGGCGCGCTCCCGTTTCACCAACCATTCTTCTGGGTCTTCTGCGGGCACTTCTCGGAATAATGGCGGTTTCCGGGGCTGCTGCACGATGATTGGTGACGTTGCCTCTTGCACCATGGTGGTGGTTGCAGCGGTCGTTCTCTTGGGTCCGTCTGGCACGAGACGAATTCTGGTGAGAGACCTTTGCAGTCGGCGGCTGGCTCTAGCTGGACTGGCTTGGCGGCCTTAAGAGGTCGTTGGACGCATTAAGGGTGCGCACCCAGCACCTAACCAGATGCACGTAGCCAAAGATGACGCAGGTGTCTTTAAGAGATACGTGTATTGGAGCGAACTTGTGTTTCCCTAGTAACCCAAAGAATACGCAGGCGCCGAAGCAAGTCAACAAAGTGACGTACTCAAGGGAGCGTCAGTGATTCGAATGCCGCGGCGTCTGCTCTGCAGGTTTTTATCTTTCGGCGCGAGTGTTTCTGGAACCGCCGATTTAAATCCAGAACATTCTAGATCAATGAAGAATATTCTGGGCTAGTGACGTTAAGGCGAGGGAGTCTGCTTTTCTGATTGTGATAGCCTGTGCGGCATAAAAGACGCGCTTCACTTTGGACGCAGACAACACAGCCGGGCTTGGCGGGGCAGTAAAAACAAACCATAAATAAACAAACTCATACATGTTTCGGGGCAACATTTTAACATTTATGGTTATTGGCTCCTTCTCGTACCATTTCGCAACGAGAGTAATATATGAATGAAGCTTATTCCCATTATGCCCGCTGTTGAATAGTTGTAAATAACTCAGTCTTCTGCGGAACTCTCCATATAAAATAAGAGTAAAGACCAAAGGCCGCTACGTCCGGGTGATACAATGGTGGTTCTATTTACATTAGGGCGAATGAGAGGGAGACGGAGCAGCTCGAGTGTGCGCAGTAACCGCGAGATGACCTGGCACCGATGATGATAATCTTATCGGTGCAGCGATGGCGATAAAAGAGTTTCAACACCCTATTTACACAAAATGCAAGACGGCAGGTAAATAGTAAAAAAATACGGACAAGAACAGTGCACTGCTGCACTCCAGAAACCACGGATGACAAAAAGTGTTAGTTTGCTCGAACCCATTTCGGTTAGGTAAGAAAAAATTTCTACAAGCAATGGGCAATGGGGCTCAAAATTAGGCGTAAAGGTTTGCGGAAGAAGCCTTTTTGAGAAACTTTGCCGAAACCAATTTATAAAACAAGAGACATTGCATCTGCGGGTACAATAACATCCACACATGATTGTTAAAAAAGAGTACTAACTGGCTGTCACATCATCATAGTCCTTGAAAGCCGCGTTGATATGCCTAAAGAAAAGACAGTTGGTCATGGCGAGCTAAATAATTTTGGGTAGTGAATTATATAACCGAGCTTGTCTCATATGTATCCGTGTCATCATTATACAGGCGCAAAAAGGCATCATCAGGTACTACCGCTACTGAAAAAAATAAATACAAGATTCGCAATAACCAGATTGTGCACTAAGGACAGAAAACTTAGGATCTTCTATACCCTAAGGTACCGTTAAAATCATTGACATCCGTAAAATATACTTTTTAAAAATACGCTCGAATAACAAGCATCCGACAACCACCTGTGAGAGTTCCGCTGGAATAAAATATTTCTTAGGACCCCAATTAATTTTAAAATAAAGGTCTCCAAATGAACTGCATTAACGCTGCTTTGTTTATTCTGGTTCCGACTGTCTCATGGTCTCATTATTCTGTGAACATGCCTCTATTCGAAGCTACATTTCAAAATCCCCACTTGACATTTATAAAAATTTTTGTAAGCAAACACTTGAAGTCGGAGACCCCAGACAATGCCTAAATAATCACACTGAACCAGCATTCTCGGTCGCTGCTCTTTTATATTAGGCTGCTCTGTGGTGGTTGCCCTATCGCATGATTCATGCGGAAAGCCGTAAATAAAATGCGCTCAATTAGCAGAACGAAGTTGGAAGCCGCAAATAGCCCCAATGATTTCAAATTTTCTATATAGAGCAGACATAAATGAGTTTCAGAGTGTGCAATAATGAACTCTAATGCACAACGTCTTGTCAAAGTTCACAAGCGGGTTCTCACATGGCTATCTCATATACCTAGTTTGGCTATCGAGGTTCATCTGGAAGAAAATATACATAAGCGTTGGACAATGCTTCCGCAATGCTAATTGTTCCTTAGAAATATTTGCGGTTAAATTTAAATATGCCTTGTTGCTGCATCCTAATCTGCG